>JAKUAP010000015.1:53855-180192 GCA_030563005.1 Komagataea qinlingensis
ATACATTGTGGTTTTCTTTTTTTTTTTTTTTTTTTTTTTTTTATAGCTTGAACAGCTGCAGTTTATATGCCTTCTTTGGATTAGACATGATCACGGTCTGTTTTGATTTTCCAACCAATGGTGAACAGATCGCCTATTTATTTCCATTGTTTCACATTTCTTGTTTTAGCTGAGAACTCAGAGACTTTCTCAGGGTCTGGTTGAAGGGCGATACAGTTGATGATAAATTGGTCAAAGCTTGAATTGAATACAAATCAATTAGAAAAGCTTCATTGTAGAGTCAGGGAAGAACTTTAAGAAGCGACACTCAATTTGGATTCGGAGGAAGAAGAAGTTAAGCATGGCTTGTCAAATTGCCATGCACTCCTCGGTCTGGAGCTGAGGGTTTCTGGCTGATATTCAACAGTTCAATGAGAGCTACGAAACTGATCAATACGGGGATCAATTTGTTATGCCTGACACAGAACTTGGAATCTCTGCATTCCACTATTCCAGATCAGTCAAATGACGGATCTGACTTTCAATTAGAACTGCTGTACATCAAGGACTCACTCAATAGGGAATTCGGCAATTATCTGATGGCCTTTTAATCACTTGATAGATTCATCATTCGGTAATGCGTAGATCATATGCATAGAACTGAGAACTATCGAGCCTTGATTCTTGAAACTAATAACTAGTCATATATTTTCCAACTGTTCATGGATAACAGTAAAATAAGAGACAATTCCACTTTATATTTTAGGACTATTATTCATCGACCCCTCTTTCAGGGATAAGTAAGGGATTGTTTCAACACAGTGAAATTTGCGGGTAAGCTTGGAATTAGCGGCCATGATGAATAGCACCACTCTATGAGTCTATAGTCGCTAGAGACTCTCAATATGTATATACATAACAGCCACAATCGACTAATTTGTACTATAAAATGGAGACAAACCCCTGGAATATCCAAACAACTGAATCTATCAGGCATCCACAATAAGAATACAAGCATGTCAGAACAAGTCACCGTTCTATGGCAAAACTTAGGAAAATCAGGTCTAAAGATCTCCACTGTCATTGTTGGTTTTATGTTATGATTTAGGTATTAGAACTTATGATACTGCTGATGTCTATTCAAATGGTTTGAGTGAAACTTTGTTAGGTAAATTCCTAAAGAAATATAATATCAAAAGAGACAAAGTCGTCATTTTGACTAAGGTTTTCTTTCCATTTGATGAAGAATGCGGATATCAGAGATTATTGAATATCGAAAGCGAAATTGATCAGATCAACCTTGCAAACAATCAAGGGTTATCCAGAAAGCATATCATTGATGCCGCGGAGAATTCGGTCAGAAGATTAGGTACTTACATTGATGTCTATCAAATTCATAGATTTGATCAAAGTACACCACTTGAAGAGACTTTAAGAGCACTAAATGATGTTGTTGAAAGAGGTTTGACTAGATGCATTGGTGCTTCCACTACAAGAGCTGTTGAATTTGTTGAATTACAGCACTTTGTGGAGAAGAATGGATGGCATAAATTCATCCCTGTTCAAAGTTTTTACAATCTCTTGAACAGAGAAGATGAGAATGAATTGAACTATTATGCAAATAAAACCGGTGTTGGTATTATTCCATGGTTTCCACTAGCAGCTGGTTTGTAAGCTAGACCTGTTCCAAAGGATGAATCAGAGGCAACTGAAAGAGTTAAAACAGACCCTTTTGGTAATTTGAAGCTGAAAGCTGAAGATGCATCAAGAGCAGTTGAAATCGAACTCATCAATAGAGTTGGTGAAATTGCTGAAAAGAGAAAAGTTTCAAGAGCTTCCGTTGCTACGGCTTAGGTTATTTCAAGAGGTGCTGCTCCAATCGTTGGTTTAATTTCTGAAGAAAGAGTTGATGATTTAGTCGTTGGTACTAACTTGACCTTAACCGAAGATCAAGTCAAGTATCTAGAAGAGCCATATGTTCCGAGGGTTAGAGTATATAAATAGACTATGATTCTTTCATATGTCATCACATTGAAGGATGTGCTATCTAATCCATCTATAACAGTAGGTCGTCACTTCTGCTCTAGATGTTTTCTTTCTCTGACAACCTTATCAATTACAGCAATGTCAATTGAGTAGTATTTACACTATGTTAGACTGGAAAAACTAGCTATTAGCTCCTGCTAAACCGAAAACACAGAAAAACAGATGCGGTTTCTTTGTTCATAATGATTCTGCCTCTTTGTTCGTGCCCCTAACGGCTGTCGAAAGTACAGAGAAGCGTCGGTACGGACACTTACGCAGGAACCATATAAACAAGCCCAATGATTTCGATGGTTGCTAAATTGTTTCCTTCAACAATGACACAAGCGATCCAAACAAGAATGGAAACTCAAGGACCAGCACCAATTCTGATCCATCCGCTTTGGAAAGATTAGAAATGAAATCCAGAAATACCATTCTACTTGCCAATAGGGCGCTTGAAAACCAAAAAGCTGTGCAACAAGATAGGCAGTTCATTGAACAGCAAGTTGATACCGAGTTTAGAAATAACCCAGACAACCCAGAATTGCTTATTCAACGAATCCAGGTTCTGTTAGATAATCAGACGCAACAAATCCAGGTTCTGTTAGATAATCAGACGCAACAAATTCAGGTTCTGTTAGATAATCAGATGCAACAAATTCAGGCTGTTATTGAGGCCCAGATAGAGGAACTAAGAACTGAGATGGTTGATGCTTTCCAAGCGTTCGAAGAAGGGTTTGTTACAGTGTCAGGAGCCGAAAAACGACTTGCACCAAGACAAAGAGGTGGCAGAGGTGGAGGAGTTGCGGTGCCTGTCAATGTTGCAGAGCAAGCAGGGAATCCTTGATAACATTTACTCTATTTATTATTTCTATTGACTGCTACCATATTACATTATTCACTAGTTGCTGTTACAGAGGAAACAGTTTTAGAGGTTGATTCAATTTGCTGTTGATTGGAGTGCATTAGAAAAATAGAAAAGAACAAAAAAAGAAACAGAAGATCGATTACTATCAAAACTCATTACCATTTTTAAATTCCACATTAGAGGGGCAGTAATTCGAACAAGACGAATTAATTATCATATATTTATTTGCTAAAACTTTTGTAGTCAGTTTTTCCTAGTCTCCAACATTCAGTGTTCAAAATGATAGTGTAACGATTGTCATACATGATCTCGTATTCTCTCAAATATTCACTGATTAAGGTGGGATAGTGAAGTAGTTCATGCTCAATTGACTCCGTGGCCATGATTTGGGCATCAAAACGGAAACTATCAGAGGTAGTAATACCATAAGCTGATAGTTCTTTGACATTGGTGAAATCTTTATGACTCATCTTGAAGTAATTTAATGCACTTGTGCCATCCACAGTCGTTAATCAAGAACTGTAACAAGACTTGGTTTTGGGGGAAGTAAACAGAGCAGTGATCAATGTCGAATGCGTTGATTGAATTGAAGTTCTCAACCAATTCTGAATAGATCATTTTCAAAGTTAGGAATTTGATCCAATAAAATCAAAACCATCAGCCAGAATAGTATTGTTTAGACCAGAATTGAACTTTAATGTTAATTGAGTAAAGAGAAACCTTCAGAAGTCTTTGGTGAAACTGGGATCTTAAAGGAACTCAAGCGAGGATTCTTGTCAGACCTGGAGCTCAAGTTTTGCATCATAGCATCTTGTAAAGTCTGGATTAAATTAAAGTCTTTAGTAATTACATTCGGCTTAGTAACCACATGATCAATATCACCAGACTCAGCATCAGTCGTAGTGGTCTTCCCCCCTCCTTCCATGTTGGTTGGTGGATTGTCCCATACCAGCTTGCGATTGATATGAAAATCACCAGAATTTTCAACATTAGTTGGAATAGCAGTAGTGGCAGTAGTAGTAGATGGAATATCTGTTCCTTCACCAGTGGGTAGAAGAGGAAGCAGCAGCTCTTGGAGCTTTTTTAGCAGAAACTCTTGTTTAGGGGCAGTAGATGGGGCCATATTGATTAATCAATAAACGAAGTTCCTTCTATGGCAAATAGGTAGAGTAATGAAGCTTTTTAATCCGTTAGATACATATTCTACATAAGTTCTCAAGAACAACGTGATACTTACTCCTTTGGGAAATGTCATGTTTCAATGTTCTGGCTAACTAAGCCTGAAGCATTTCTATGTCGTGATCACGTGCACAAATTCGAATCATAGTTAGATCCGATGGCTTGTGCCCCTACCGTCAAAAGTACAGAGAAGCGTTGGTGCGGGCACATACACAGAAACTATATAAACAAGCGCTTCTCTTGTAATGATTTCGATGGCGGCTAACTTGTTTCCTTCACCAGCGCCACCAGCAATCCAAACAAGAATGAACACACAAGGACTAACAAGGGCAGAGGAAACTGAAGTCCTGAATATTGATGCACTTCTCTATCCGCCACCTCATCAAGGACAAGAACCAGCACCTCAAATGGATCCATACTACCAACTGGATCCATCGGTGTTGGAAAGATTACAAGCTAAAGCCAGAAATACCATTTTATTTACCAATAGGGCGCTTGAAAACCAAAAAATTGTGCAAGATAGGCAGTTCATTGAACAGCAAGTTGATACCGAGTTTAGAAATAACCCAAACAACCCAGACTTTCTTATTCAACAAATCCAGGTTCTGTTAGCTAATCAGATGCAACAAATTCAGGCTCTTATTCAGGCTGCTACTCAGGCCAATCAGGCTGCTACTCAGGCTGCTATTCAGGCCAATCAGGCTGCTACTCAGGCTGCTATTCAGGCCAATCAGGCTGTTATTGAGGCCCAGATAAGGGACCTAAGAACTGAGATGGCAGATTCGTTCCAAGCCTATGAAGATGGCTTCTCAAGAGCAAGGGCAGAACGTCTTGCACAAAGAGGAAGAGGTGGTGGAAGAGGTGGAAGAGGTGGAAGAGGTAGAGGAGGTAGAGGAGCTGCGGTGCCTGTCAATGATGCAGGGCAAGCAGGGAATCCTTGATAACATTTACTCTATATATTATTTCTATTGACTGCTACCATATTACTTTATTCACTAGTTGCTGTTACAGAGGAAACAGTTTAGAAGTTGATTCATTTTACTGTTCATTGGAGTGCATTAGAAAAATAGAAAAGAACAAAAAAAGAAACAGAAGATCGATTACTATCAAAACTCATTACCATTTTTAAATTCCACATTAGAGGGGCAGTAATTCGAACAAGAATTAATTATCATATATTTACTTGCTAAAACTTTTGTAGTCAGTTTTTCCTTCATGATCTCTAGTCTCCAATATGCAGTGTTCAAAAATGATAGTGTAACGGTTGTCATGTCATGTATGATCTCGTATTCTCTCGAGAATCAACATCACTACTTCTTCTCCCCCCTGGCCACTTTCAACAATCTCCTTAATGATCAACGCAAGTGTCTGCTCCACATACTCATCATACTCATCAAATTCTCCTAATCTCCTCAAACCTCAATAACATACTCACTAACTCTCTTATAATGATTAATACCCTTCCAATTCTTCTCACGATTGATAGATCTACCTCTAACCAATCCTATGTTCTTCAAAGGAACAGTATGTGATCTCAACAACGTCTGATTTAATCTCTCAACATACTGTTGGTTATAATCATTCAAATCTTTCAGCCCCAAAGATTCTGTTGATCTTGACTGGATTGAAGATGATCCATTGAATTTAAACGGAGGTGATCTTGGAATTGTTCTTTTTGGTGACGGAGATGATCCAGAATGATTATCATGAGCTGAGAAATATTCAGATTCAATTATTGAAGAATCTATGCCTTCACCAACATCAGTCCATCCATCATCTGAATATTCAGAATATGTTTCTGTTCCTGTGACTGAATAAGACACTAAACTTGAATTAATGGAAGTATTATCAGTATTCACAGAACAATTAGATTCACTAACCCCAGACATAACTTCACTACCTTCTTCACTCTCACTATCTTCGAGATCTAAAAAGTCACCACCTGAATATTCACGGCCATGACAAGGCTCTTGTTGCTGCTGTTGTCGGTACTCATCCTGAGGTTGGAAGTAACTATTCAAGATCTCATTACGAATGTACGAATCTTGTCTTGTTTGTGGGATGTTTTCCAACTGTGCAATGTTTAATTTGTTTTGAATTCTATGAGTAATGATCTTTGTAAGGTATGAGTTTAATAACTCATGTAATTCATATTCTGGTTCTTCATTAACTTGATTTTGTTCTGGATGCGTGAGACCCATCTTGATATATCTAACTGATCCAACTGATCCAACTGATCCAATTGACCCTTCTCTTCTTCTACCTAATGAATTTCTCAAGGATCCCAATTCTCTTGCCCTTAATGACCCGACATCATCTTTGCTATCTGATGGTAAATCGACTAATGGTGTGATTATTCTATGTGGTGGTGGGGGTGGAGCAACGGATCTGAATTGTTCATTGATATTCTTGTTTGATTGTGATAATGTAAGACCTTGAGGATCATACCAATGATCAATCTCTCTTCTTAATTCAGCGATTGAGCTGTACCCTTGATGTTGTTTGTCTCTGTTCGTGAGAATTGCCGTCTTCAATAATGTTGATTTGGAACGATTCAGCAATGTTCTGGATTTCCTTGAGGTGTTTGAACCAGATGATCTCTTTCTAAACAGGCTTCTCTTTCTAGTAACGACCCTCCAATTCTTGTTTAACCCCTTGATAAACGTATGACCCATTCTCTTCAACTTCATAGACAACCAACCGACTTTTGATCTGATTGCCTTTGTTCTTTTCAATGAACCAGCAGCACTGGAAACTATCAATGACCCTGTCTCCTGAGTGATTGGAAAGGACACATTACTCTGTGTGATAATAGAAGGCGTAGCAAACGATACAAATGAATTGATGCTCGTTTCTGAACGAGCAGCAGGAATGGACACTGATGAGCTCACAGAAACCGCAGAGACTTGTGATGGTTCTGTATATGGAGGGAACATGAATTCTAATTGTGGTCCATCATACGTGGTGGCTCGTGTATGTGACATGATTTAATAACCTAACTTCAATGGTTTCTTGAAGGGGTAATGGTAGAAGACAGAGAGAGATCAACATTTTTGGGATTGATCTGATCCATTATTATACGCCCACCTGCCAAATGCCAGATTAGTAGAAATTCCTGGTTGCATTAATAAAATTCTAATTAAAGAGATGGCTGGCTAATTTCTATTTCTATATATTTTTCAATTTGATTATGTCATTAAATTAAATTCAATAATAGAAGCCGGGTAACTTTATAAGAGAGAATTAAACAACACAAAAGGTTGATGATCTGACATCTTTTCTCCATAATAATCAGTTGAACTCACCCTCACTCGCTTTGTAACAATGGACCACAGCATTCTCCAGCACACATACCAGAGCCTCCCCAAAAAGGCCAAAAAGTACTGGAAACAACGCCATTCCATCTTCACCAAATACGACCAAGGCATCCTCATGAACTCCGAACTTTGGTTCAGTGTGACACCAGAATCAGTTGCCATTTTCATCGCCAAATACATCGATGCACATTTCATAAATGAGAAAAATGAGGACAAACAAATCACGGTCATGGATGTCTTTTGTGGGGGTGGAGGAAACACCATCCAGTTCGGTAAGAGATTCACACATTGTATTGCATTTGATTACAACGAGGTGAATTTATATTGTTGTGAGAATAACTGTGCCGTGTATGGGATCACTGATAACGTCACATATTTTCAGGGAGACTGGACGGATGGCAGTGACAGGTATCAGTTTCGCCAAGGTGGTGAGTTTGGGGAGATCGATGTGATATTTGCATCTCCTCCATGGGGTGGTCCGGGATATAAAAATGCAGATGTTTTCGATCTGGATTATTTGGAACCGATGGTCATTAGGGATCTGTTGGTGAGCTTCTTCGAGATCACGACAGATGTGTGTTTGTTCCTTCCTAGAAATAGTGACTTGTCTCAACTGAGTGCTGTGACGAGGGATTTGTTGGGGGACGATGCGAAATGTAAGGTGATACATGCTTTCATTAACGATAGGAATGAAAAGGGGATCTTTGTGATGTTTGGAAGGTTTGCAGTGGAGCACCCAAGTGCGGAGGAGCCAGTAGAGTAAGTAGGTAATTAGTCTTAGAATAGGTTTTCATAGAATAGATTTTGCATAGCTAGAAGATGAACTTACGTAGCTAACCATAATTAAATAACTGTACATAAAAGTCTATGAAATCTAAATAAGGGTATCATAATAACGAACTTTCAAAGTACTAATACAAAAAGCAGAATTGAATCATACTGTAGGAAGACAGTTAACTTTCCTCAACTTCCAAAACACCACTCAATTCTCCATCAACAATAGTGGTATCTCTTCTTCTATTTCTTTCATTCAGCTTGAATTCTCTCTTGTCATCATCACCTTCTTCTGTTTCTTCATTGTAATCTTTAGTGATCTTAGCAGTGAGTACTGAAGAATCAAGGACACCTGCTCTGTTGCTTACTCTTAATGCATTGGTTGGTGAATTGTTGGATGATTGCAGTGTGTCATAATTGATCGTGTTCAATAAATTGTCATTCAGTCTCATACTACTTTTCAAGAAGTTGATAATCTTTTCCTTGTTTTGTAACGTTTTTGACAAATCCGAGATTTCTTCCTTCTGTTGATTAATGATACCATTCAAATGCTCGATTTGCTCATTATCTGATGAATTGAATGTGTCGGTGACAGCTAAAGTGTTTCTATTTTGGGAAATTTGCAATTTCAATGAATTCTCCAAATGTGCAACATACGATCGATATTCTTCAGTCTCAATGAATTTCAATTTGAATAACTCTTCAAGTTTAATAACCATATCATCAGTAGATAAGTCATGATTAACAATCTGTTCAATAATATCATTCTTCAAAATAGTAGAGCTATAGTTTCTGGATTCTAATAATCTTTTCAAATGAGTCTGATTCTCAATCAATATCTTATTCTCTGATTCCAATTGAATCAATTTCTCATTGCTATCTGATACTTCCCCGCTATCGACACTGGTCACACTAGACAGGCTCGACATACTCCCCGTGACATCCCTTCTCTTACTCTTCTTTAATTCATCAATCTCTTGATCTCTCTCCCTCAATTCATCTCTTAATTTCTCAATCAATTTATCCTTATCTTTATCACTGATACCAAACGGTCCATTCTCATGTTTCTTTGCATTCAATTTGATGTTTTTGGCACGAGATGCGAATCTGATGGTATTGATTGTCTCTGTAAGCACGCCGTTGGTGGTAGTTCCACTGATTCCTGAACTCACACTATTTGGATTGGTGGGACCTGTGGATGATACAGTACATAAGATGCTCACGATTGCATCACCGGATAATGACGATTGAAGGAGTCTGGTTAATTTGGAATCACGGTATGGAATGTGACCAACAGATGAAGTGGTAATTGATGCTGTATTGTTGTTGTTATTGTTGGATTGATCATATGATCTGGATGATAATGAGGAACTTGCTCTACCGAATGATAATGATGAGCTTGGTCTCATTGGTGTTCTTGATCCTAGCGCGGATGTTGATGCAGATGCATGGATGACTGGTGTTGATGCACCACGTCTTCCTGGTGTTTGTTGCCTGCCAAGTGTTGAGTTTGGTCTGGCGCCAATCCTTGATGAGGGACGTGATGATTGTGTTGAACTTGATTGTGTTGAGGCAGTCGATAATTTAACAATGACATTAGTTAATGATAATAATGATTTGTTGATGTATGACCCTTCTTTTCTTCTGTCTGTTGATGATGTAGCCTTTTCTGAACCTGCCAAATCACATAGTGATAAAGTGGAATGTGTTGATGGTGCAACTAATTTGATTTGAACAATGGCATGTGACCGACTTGATTTGAGATTGAACTCAGTACTATTGGTTTGTCTGTTATCATTCCCTTGATCAACAAGCACCAATAGGTCATGGGCAGAAGAAACTTCCTGCTCGGTGATACCAACAACTTGAATCCCCTGGTCACTCGTCTCCCTCAACTTCAAATCAGATCTAGCCGGATCAAGTAAATCGTTGATCTTCTCATTGTAGATCTCCAAATAAGATACCTTGACCTTATACTGCTTTTCTCTTCCTTCAATGGTCTCAAACAGCTCATGAACAGCCAACGGAATAACACCCAGCTCTTCACTATTGCCCATCATGGAGTGTGTCTTACCAGACCCAGTCATACCGTAAGCGAATACCGTGGCATTGTATCCCTCCACGAGTTTTCCAACCATTCCCTTCACGATCAAACCGTAAACTTGTATATTGTTGACGGACGGACCAAACACATTGTCAAAAGTATATTCCCCTAATTCAGGAATTGTGACTATCGTGTCCGTGTGCTGAAGGACCTGATGATGGTGACTTGATGGTTTGATACGAATTGACACTGAGATGGATCCGGTGTAATGCTGCTGATTGGAGACATTGGCACCATTGGATTTGGTCCCGATGGTGGATAAACGCGGTGTAGAAGGCGTGGATGGGGTTGTTGGACGGGACTGTGGGCGCGATGGTGTGCGAAACATGGCCGGTTTCGGAACGAATTGGACGTGAAGGTTTGTTGATGGTTTGGGAAATTCATTTGTTTATCTTTTTGTTTTTCATTTCTGAAATTTTTAGCGCAATTTTCTTAACTACGGGGAAATCTGATCTACGATGATCTATAACTTACTTTTATACAATGAAACACTCTTCTAAAATACAAATACAGTTATCTCTTGGATTCTCATTCATGAATCACCAGTCGTCGTCATCATCATCTTCCTCATCACTTCCAGTACCGACCCTACCAGCTCTAGCTCTTAACGCTTCGGCCAGGCCACCAGCTAAGTTAGTCTCTTCTTGTTTCTTAGCCATCAATGCAGCAGCTAAACCATTTCCTAAACCGGCACCAGTAGCAGCAGCAGTTCCATTGCTCTGTGTTTGTTGTTGAACTGGTTGGTTCTGTTGAACTTGTGCTGGTTGAGCTTGTTGTTGCTGTTGTTGGGCAGGTGGTGCAGGAACACTTCCAAATTCTTGAACTTCAGTGACATAATTACCAGGAATCCAACCCTCTTTACCACTGTCATTCTTGGCTAGCCACCAACCATTAGCTTCCTTCTTCAAAATACTGACGACTTCATCTTTAGCAATAGGTAATTCTGATGGTGATCCAGTTCCCACAAACGCGTATAATGCTTTGAACTTTGGATGTTGTGGAGTTGCAGCTGGTGGGGGTGGGGGTGGAGGTGTTGGGATTGCACTTGCTTGTTTAACTTGTTGAACAGGTTGTTGTGTTTGCTGTGGTTGATGGGCTCCGACTGGTTTCTTCTGTGGTTTTGGTGGTGGGGCTTTCTTCTTGTGTGTTGGTGCAACCGGGACATTTGCTGGATTGTAGGCAGATGCTGCGGCAGATGCGGCATATTGTTGTGGTGAAATGGATTGTGATGGTTGTGGTTGCTGAGTAGGTAGTTCATGAGATACTGGTGGTTGATATGGTTGTGGGGCTGGTGGAGGAGCCTTTCTGGTGGTTGGTGCTCTTGCTCTTGATGGTGCAAATGATGCAACCTTTTTGAACTTTGGTGTATAGTCTAGATCACTTAGTGCAACTGATTTCTTCTTTGGTTTCTTTGGATTGACTGAGTTTGATGGTAGACCTTGTCTAACTTGAATGGTACCTGATTTGTAGAAATCAGAAAATTCTGGAGCTGTTGCAGAAACAGCAGTCTTTACAGAATGATATTTACCTGGTTTCTTTTGATATCTGATAACAGTATCGATTTCAATCTTGATCGATGAACTCAATTGTCTCAATTGTGTGGCCAATTCGGTCTTGAACACCACATTAATTAGTGGATCTGGTTCAGTTGAGTTCTTCAAAGAAATAGCACACCAGTTATCTTGTAAATTAGATAAACCAACGTAATTGATATTTTGAATTGGAATCTTAGCATCAACATGATATGAGATTTTTCTGTCAACAATTTGATGTGAAATGATATATAAAGCAGTTCTGGTTAAAAACAAATGCTTTGGAACACGTTGGGATGATCTACCAAACTTCGCTTGCAACTGTTCAATATCACTTGAAAACACAACATGCTCACTAATACCACCTTGTTGTTTGATAAAATTTCCATGAGATCTTGGTTTATTGGCATTCAAATAATCACCAATGAATTGTCTGTAACCCAACATGGACAACCTTCTTCTTTGTTTTCTAGAACCTAACAATCTATTACCTTGATCTCTTAACTGTTCAAATTTGTTACCACCGGTTCTTTCTCTCCAGAATCTTTGGATCTTTATGGCTGAATCAATACGACGTTTTTGATATCTTCTGAATGCTCTTTGGATTCTTGCGGCCATATTATGCCAGTATCTATCTCTCAAAGTTTCTAATCCAAATAATGTTTCAGGAGTCTTGATGAAGATCTTGGTAGTACCTAATTGATATTCAGATTTAGGGATAGCAGAATCTTTCAAGATAGTTTCAATTGCATCAATGGTGGAACCTTGCCAGATATAGTCACCAGCATATGAAGTTTGAGGAGATAACAAATAGAATCTTTCAACAAACTTTTCAAATGTTTGACGATATGCAAAACCTGCTCTTCTTATACGAACATTTTCTTTCAAACCTAGATATTTGATCTGATGTAACACTTGCTTTGTATCATACTCAGTTGGTGATTTGTTTTGATTTGGTTTGATGGTACGAATATATGATGGAGATGACTTTGATAAAGTTTCAACTAATTCATTGGCCGATTTGATGATACGATCACCAGCAGTTGGTGGTCTTCTTTTGTTATCTTGATTGATTTGAGCTGGGAATAAGACATGTATGTATTCATTTGATGAAGTGGATAATAAGTTCAATAAATCTTTCAACATTTGATCTTTGTTCTTGTCTGTCATTGTTGAGATATCATAAGTAACATCACCAGCATAGTGTCTAATTAAAAACTTCGAAGATCTTAATTCAAAATGTTTTGATGTGGAAACCATGTTCAATCGTTGGGCGAATGAATGATCAGCGGCTGAAGAATCGGCATGAGCAGTAGCACAAGCATCATTCAAGGCAGCAAAAATACCTGGCGGCCTCTTAGATTCAATCAAATCACAAACAACTTTGTTATTGAAATAATCAATTGGATTCCATTTGATCTGTTCCTTGATATATTCATCTTGTTCAGATTTTAATGTCAATTGAATAAAAATCTGTTGTAATTTTTCATTAACATAATTGATGCATAATTGTTCAAAAGAGTTATGTTCAAAAATTTCAAAACCATAGATATCTAAAATACCAATGGATTTATCAGCACCAGATAATGCTTGTAATGACTTATTGACTCTTTCGACAACCCAGTCAAATAAGTTATTGTATAGACCTTTAGCTAGACCATCTCTGACAGCAGTGGCTTGGGTGATATTTAGAGGAACCTCATAAACAGAACCTCTTCTCATACCATGGGAAGTTTCCATGATTCTTTCGGTGATGGCTTTAGATAAGGCAGTAGCATCAACTTGCAATAAGTAGGCAACAAAATCAGTGACTGAAGTGTCTTTAACCTGTGAGTTACCTTCATCATTCTCAATAAAACTGATATTACCAATCCATAGAACAGCCGATAAGATTCTGAATAAGTTATCTTGTTCAGCTTGAGTGATACCAATAGTATTCATTGCGTTGATAGTATCTTGGAAATCTTTAACATCATCAATTCCATCAACTTGGGTACATCCAGCACGCGAAGTGTACACATAACGATCTGGAGTTTGAACACCAAATGTTTGTCTATAGTTTTCATTGGCACCTTTGGTCAATTGGTAGAAGATGTGGAAGTTACGTTCATTCTTGATCTGACCAACAACTCTTTGTTTCTCTAATAAATAGTTGGTGATGTTACCACTGACAGGTTCAAATTGAGAATTGAAGTTGATCTCTAAATATTTACCATGCCTGGAACTGTTATTGTTTCTTAATGTCTTAGCACAACCAAGTGACTCTAACAATGGATTGGTAGCTAACACAATATCTTTGATCTGTTGGATTTGTTGAGATGATGAACTTGATCCAGAAACGGATGAAATGTATTGCATGATTCTCTTCGCTGCTTCTGTCTTACCAGCACCTGATTCTCCAGAGATAATAACACACTGACTTTCATCATATGCTTTCAAGTTGTAAAACATGGTCTCTGCAATGGCAAAGACATGAGGTGGCATCTCTAACCGATTCTTCCCCTTGTAACTCTCCAACACTTGGTCGGTGTAGATACCCAAGTCCCTGAAAGGATTGAGCGAGATCAACACATGTCCAATGTAGGTATAGATGGTTTGGTTCTGGAATCTCTTTTGCAAGTTCTCGTTTATGGCTTCATCAGTGATCGTAGTAAGAAGTGTCAAATCAGAAACACCGACTTCCTTCTTCTTGGTGATATCGAAATGCGCCTTCTGCACACCGTTCTTCTTTGGCGGCTGCTGCTGGGCCCTGTTGGCCACCTTGGAACGCCCGGATCTTTTGGTAATGGCCATTGTTGTTCCAGCAAGTGTTTGATGGTTGTTGGTGTTGATAATGGGAATAATGGGTATTTACATTGCCGATATTCAGTGGCTAAGCCTGAGAAGTTTTAGGTAATCAGTCACGTGAATATACCAGAGGCAGAAGGTCTTACCCGGCCGAATCTCGGTTGCAACTGAGCCGTAGCAAGGGTCCTCCGACGATATTTGATGAACTAACAATTCAAGGAGACGGAGCAGACACTATTTGTGAAAACGGCAAGCAAGAATTGGAAACATATAGTGATAGAGGAATAGATCAACTTCTGTGTTTCCATGTTGAGGAGAATTTGCGGTTGTGATCACTGATTTCGGCATTCAGGTGGTAATCACCGAACAGTAAACACAAAGGTAGTATATAGGCAATTATTACTGGCTTGATCGAACTCAACTTTGTCAAGGGTCAGGATGATTAGGGGGCAGATATAGAGTTTCTTTAGTGTCGTTTGACTGATATTCTGTGAAGTACTACTGAAATGAGTATACGCTGAGTCCTGATATCGGGCAATTGGTAGAATTCCCTAGATTTTAGTGATTTTTAGTTCAAGGATATCAAGATTCAAAGTTCAAGCACAGTTTTCGCATGATTCGTTACTGGCCATCACATAACGATACCTTTTCCAGAAGAGATATAGTCTATCATCCACGACTCCTGGTTCTCATATTAGCCACCTGTTCATTCCACTCATCCTTATCTACAGTTATGACTCTCATATAGGAGTTTTCAGAGCCCGAGTCACTTCGAATAAACAAAAACACCATAAATATTCTGATAATTCTCATATACACATGAAGCTCGAAACTACAGCTCACATTGGTACTGCAGACTTTGAACATGTCCGCCATTCTGAACGAGGATAGCCCTTCAGTGCACACGTTCGACACCACTAATGAACCCTTGGCTTCAGCATCATCACCAACATCATCTCAGCGGAACGAAATACCAGACGACATTGAATTTGAGAGCAAAGTACACCACAAGCATGAACAGGACACACATGAGTTCCCAGACTCTGGTCTCCGGGCATGGTCTGTTGTCTTTGGCTGTTGCTTCTTGTCATTCTCGACATTTGGTATGATTAACTCATATGCTGTTTTCCAAACCCATTATGAGACGGTGCTGTTCCCACATACTCCATCATGGAAGTTGAGTATCATTGGTGCATCACAAGCATCTGGTATCTATTTTATCACACCATTAGCCATTCCGTTACATCATGCGTTCGGGTTGAGAAATGTGTTGATCGTGGGTGGGTTGTTTCTTGTTGTTGGATTTCTTGGATTATCAAGCATGAATGAAACGCATGGTGAGCTATGGAAATGTTATTTCTTCCAGGCAGTTATGTTTTCCATTGGTAGTGGGTTATTATTCCCGCCAGTCATGCTTTCACCAATTGAGTGGTTCAACAAAAACAGAGCATTAGCTTTAGGCGTTTCTCAATGTGGAGTTGGTTTAGGTGGTATGATCTGGCCAATCGTGTTCAGAAATGTCGTCGACAGGTATGGATTCAGATGGGGTGTCAGAGTCATCGGATTGATCTATGCTCCATTGTGTTCAGGTGCTGTTATTTTCATTCCTAGAAAGTTGAGTGAGAGATACATCAGACCAGGTCAAACACCATTAAGTAACTCAAGATTTAGTCAGGAAAATATCAGAAATCTACCAGCAACTTATCTAAATACAGTTAAGAGATGGTATAGAGTTGTGAAAGATTACAGATACGCCACATTAATAGTCGTGAACCTTATCGGTATGTTTGGTTCATATCCAACAATCTTCTACATTGATTACTATGCGTCAATCATCTTTGGTGCGAAAGACCCAGGTGCTAATATAATGAAATGGATTATCGTGCTTTACAATATCATGGGTACCCCAGGTCGTGTTATTCCCGCCTTTGTTGCTGATAAGGTCGGTAGAACAAATGTGTTGATTTCATGCATTATGGCAAGCGGACTGTTGATCTTATCTTTCTGGATCAGTTCTATCAAGTATCAATTGACATCGATATTCATCGTCTTCGCTGTGTTGTTCGGTTTCACAATTGGTCCATTCTTTAGTTTGTTCCCTGCTTGTATCACGCAGATCTTTGGAAGTAAAGATAGTGATGCTAGAATTGGTTTATTTTTGATCATTTCGACGCCGGGCCCAATTCTAGGCTGTTTGATCTCTGGTAATTTCATCGAGAAGGGAGCAAGTTATCAGGTGTTATTAGATAGTTTCACCAAATTGTGTTTATACTCTGGTATCATGTTGGTTTGTTCAAGTGTGGTGTTACTGGGAGTTAGATTCAGTATCAGTAGGAAGATATTCGTTTTTGTTTGACACATAAGAGGGCATAAGTTATTCGCATATTCAATTAATCCTTAATATCTAGTTTTAATAATCATTATCTGTTTACTGAAGGGGTAGTCTCATTTTCTGTGTCCATGCGCACTATCAACAGTTCTAGATTAACAATTTTGACACAAAATCTAATCTTCACGAAATTAGATCATTGCGTGTCTGAACCCCTTTCGCAAGGCCACACACCTCCGTCCTTCCTGCTCAGGTCAGCAAGTCATCAAACAAAATAAAGTATGACAGTCACATGATATAATTAGGTTGGGGAAGAATAATTAGTTCTAGAAGAGGAAATAGCAACCGTCAAAAGGTAAAGGGAGAAAGAAGATAAAGCCAATGAGAGGTAATGCAGATGTAAGGCTGTGTTTAGTCTGTTGATCCCATGTGAAATGTTGATGTTAATGGACCGGCCGTTCTAGAGTTGATGCGCTTCCCACTGATAACGCAGTTATAGGCACCTTTGTGTCAACTGATAATCAAAGGGACGCAATTAGTAATGAATCACCACTCAATGTAGGATCTTCCTTTTTGCAGTGACTTAGATAGTCATTTAATTGGGGGGTTTCATATTTAAGAAAACCATATATAAAGCATACTGAATCTCCCCTCACAACAAAAATCATTCAACCACATCAATCAATCAAATAGCTGCGATGTCAGGAATATTCGACAAATACTTAAATCTAATCAACGGATCCAACAGAACAATGGGTCAGATGAACACTGCTACCAATGCAGGTAGATATGTCACTCAGGTCAATGGTAAAGACTATTATGTCCCAAAGAGAAGAATGAGTTCAGTCAGCTCCGTCAGTTCAGTTGGTTCTGAAAACGAAGAAGGCAGACAAGAAGTTGAAGTCGAGGTTGTCAAAAAGGTCCTACGGGAGCCTAACAACAGAGTAAACTTCTAATCTGGAAGATGCATGTGTGCTGGTTCACATCTGTCTTGGAGGTCTAATTTTATGATTTTTTTGATGATATATATAACTGCTTTTTTTAATGGATTTTAATGATAAATGAACCTTGTTCACCTCTAGTAGTATTTATTCATGAATTGTATATGACTATGTACATGTTTTCATTTATTCGTTCGTTGGGCTTTCTATTTCTTGGTTATTTCAACCGCACCAGTTCTGACCTTTTCATCAATCAATATTTCCCGCTGAAGATCCAAGGCTTCTGGTGTTTTGTACTTCAAGATACATTCATTCATCAAGTCTCTTTGCTTCAGGCAAGCCCACAGCACTTTGACACCTTCTTTCTTCGAACATTCTGCAAAGACCTTGACAGACTCATCGCATTGTTTATATGCGTAATCTTTCCATCTCTTTCTGGCTTCTTTTTCTTCAGTTGGGGTAAGGACCCAAATTGGCAGTTGTTTGTTGTGTTTGTCCATGGCTTTCTGCGTCCTTTGTTGATATTAAGGACTTACAAAGAGCGATTTAGATGTTAAGTTAGTGGTCTTATGTCGTGTAAAATTATTTGATCTTAATGTTCGCGAATATTACTTTATCAAGGGTTTGCCTAATTCGGAGTTTTCATGTTTTTCTTTCACTCGAAACAAAAACAAAAACAAACAAAATAAACGTTGTTTACTCCACAGAACATTCAAAAGTTTTGACTCTTCAGCATCTATCGCTTCTTTTAAATACCCAGCGATGTCTTTCAAACCAGCAGAACTTCTTCGCGAAACGCTCGAATCCTTCTCCATCGAGACCGACCTTGAGACCATGGACAGAATACAAGAATCGTTAAAGATACTAGGGTCTCAAAGAGATAAGGAGATACAAATAACGCAGAATGAATTATCACAGCTAAGTACATCATTACAGCATCAGCAAGATCTCATAGATGAGCTACAGGCAGATCCAAAAAGACTGGAGAGCAAAGACAGATTGAGAGACAATTCCAAGTTAGAGTTAGAAATCAGCAAGAACTTAAAGACGCTCACATTCGAAAAGCAAGAATTGAATACCAAATTGAGTCATTTGATAGACGAATTTACAAGATTAGATAAAGACTTAAACACATTGCAATCAACCGACCTCGATGATATGGAAGTTGATAAAGATCAAGAAGATTTAGACTCTATTGTATTGAAATTGATGGTTTATAGAAAACTGGGGTTGAGATTAGATATGAAATCAAAGACTGCTATTATTTTCAATAAGGAGAAGAACCTTACGGACTTCTTGAATTATGGTGATGAGAAGTATAGTGATTATTTCATCAGTAACTACATTTGGGATAGGATTGGTGCATGATTAGCGATGATTGGATTGGATTTGAATGGGTTAATGAATGATAAATATGTGAACATTCCTTGGTGTAGTCCTTGTTGCTCTCTATTGAATTTGATAAGTACTGTCGAAACGCGTCAGTCATAGACATTGAGGTGGTGTTCGGGTGTTCTCGGAAATGTAAACAAAACAGATCAAAACAAACAAACCTTCAGCTTAAGCAAAGCAGATAAACAGAGCATTCATTGAATTAATATCAACCACTTCAGATAGAAACACACTCAGTAATCAGTGATGTCCGCGCAACGACTTAAACAGAGGCAATTATCACGTCTTCATGCCCAATTAGCGCAACTTGAATCAAACATTTCAGAATTAGATGGATTGTTAAGAATAACATGCTTCCAAGGGGAGCATATCCTGAAATTGGGATTGATGCAAGGAAGCTTGTTTATGGCTAGTCATAAGGTGTTTGAAGAAGAGGCAAGAGAAGAACAACCTGGTAGTAATGATTAATAAGGAAGGTTTAAGGTTTAAGAGATGAATGATGATGTTATGAAATAAAGTGTATACTGGTCTATAAATTAGGGTTCTTTGGTTTTATCGCAATACTCGGGACGTAGAATTCTGTTTGGAAATCTGTGGTGAGTTTAGAAAGTGTGACAATGAATTTGATAATTTTATAAAATACCAGAAAAACCACAATTTTGTTGGAACTCCAAAATCATGGACCAAGTTTTTTGCAAAAAAGTGGAATTCCTATTCACCACAATCAATTTTCTAAATTCGACGTCGCACAATAACAGAATGTGGTTTGTTTTGAATCCTTCTTTTCAATTTAACCACAAGTTTTTCTACAATACCGAATGACTTGTAATAATTAGTGGGATCACATTTGATTCGTGCTATACCTTGACTACAATCATATATTCATTCTAACTGCATTTCATAAAAAGTTTCCAAAAATCATTGATATATCTCATTAACCTCATATAATTCAAAAAAAAACACAAAGCCCGCTATTTACAAGTCATAACTAACCTATTTACATCTCAGTCTTTCCTCCATTCACTCACTCTTGATAAAAATATTTATATCCAAATCATTATTCCCTTCAAGATCCAAAAACTCATATGCACCTTCATTATTAACACCTTCGAATAGCCCACTTCCGTTACTTCCACTTCCCAATCCATTAATAATCCCATTCAAACTCCCGCCTCCATTAACAGTGCTTGCATTACTCATGTGTATACTATTCTCATCAACATCCATTCTGTGATCTCCTGAACCATGCCCACCTTGACCAATAATATTGTTCTGATTCGAATTGGTAACCTCATCAAAAAACGAGCTTTGATATCTAGCACCTTCACTAAATTCATCAAACGTATCCAACGTAGCTAAGGTATCCAACGTGTCCATCGTGTCCATCGTATTCATTGTCCCAATGGTGGTCGTTCTGCTTAGTTGGATCGAACTGAATGGAAGCACCGATGGTGAACTGAATGATGATGCATGATGTTGTGATGAACAAGAAGGTGGTGATAAACTCATGGTTAGAACAGGATCAAATTCTGATTTGATTCCTGGGTGTTGCGGTTGATTATGTGGATTTTGATCAAATATTGGATCATATGACGGGGTGGTTAGTAATGATGATGGTATTATTGTATTTGGATCGACCGATTCTTCTTCTTTTTGGATCTTTGGATCTTTTTTCTTCTTAGGGACTTTGACTGCCTTTGGGGCTTTTGGAACTTTGATCTTTTTCTTTTTGGTAGTGGATTCATCTAATCCATCATGGTTGTTAAGAATTTGATCAATGTTTGGGATGTCCGATGATCCCTTTTTAAGATTATTTAACTCATTCAAGGAAATAGGACTAGGAGAATCATCAGCAGCCTTCTTTGCTTTCTTCTTGTAACTTCTCTTAACTTTGATCTTCTTCCCATCAGGGCCGATATTCTCACTTCCATTATTCATGTTGGAAATAACAGTAGGATTGATAGTTGGTGATAAATCCACCCCATAATCATTAGCAACAGAATTGATTCTTTCTCTTAACCGTCCATTAGTCATAGTATTCAAAGCAGCACTAATACTTCCCTCTCCAGATCCAACATTCAAATCTCTCTGTAACGTATCTATTTCCATCTTCAACCTAGATATGATGTTCTTCAACTTCAAATTCTCCTCAGTTGCCAACTCCAATTCATTTTTCTTTGATTCATAATTCGATATCTGTAAGTTGGAAATATTATTACTTAATGAATTCATACTGTTCTTCCTGCTGATATTCACACTTTGATTTCCATTGAACGTACTGTTCCCAACATGATTATTATTCCCTGATGCCCCGCCATGGGCCCCTCCCTGACGCATGGTGGAACCATTTTCATTACTACCAGCAGTGGTTGCTGTATTAGCATTGTCTTTGAGATGTTGTTGCGATTGGTGGATTCCTGTGGTGTTCGTTGACTGTGTATGGTTGGAATTCACAGAGGATGGTTTTCTGCCGGCCTTTGGTCTAGGAGGAAGAACCCATTGCTTGGATGTCATGATTCCCGTTGTCGAGAGTCTGTTGGTTGCTGGAGGACAGTTACTGCTGCTGTTGTTGTTGCCAGCGGGTTTGGGGGCGATCAGTGGAGCAATGGGCAACAGTCTGGCATTCGCTGGCGGAGTGGGAGTCGCAGAACTCGCTGCTGCGTTGCAGGGAACGGATGGAGAGGATGAGCTGCACAGGGCCTGTCTGAGCACGGGCTGCTGCGTGCTAGGCTGGATGTGGTTGTGCTGCTGACTGCTTGGTGGGCAAGGATGTGGTTTGATCGGGAGAGGTGCCATATTCGTAGGAGATTATGGGCTTGTGTAATAGTATGTGAACGAGATCAAGTTAGTCTTTTAAGTTTCATGAGATTTTACTCGGTTTGTATGGGGTGGTTAGGGAGCGCTGTATTTGGTAAGGGCACTTTTAACAAAGTGAATGCTATTTCTTCATATGGAACAATCAGTGGTACTGTAAAGTATGCTTCTCGCTCTTGATCACTGATATATCATATCGTGATTCGTCTATGATCTAGCCTTTCCCTCAGGTCTCTTCAGTAGTGCTGTTTATTTAGTTGAGCTCAAGATATCCGGATCTCATTCGGAAAAGGACGAGCTGCATTGTTTTTGAGGTGCGGTTGATATTAAACACACAATTGGATGGGAACTTAGAAGACGGAGAATATAACTATCCATGAGAAAAGTCTCAAGATTAATTTTCCTGATGAAGACTCTGACTCAGAGGACTTACGACCTCCCTCCGTATGATGAAACAAGGTACAAAAATCTAGATAGTAAATCTGTCATACAAAAACCAACTGAGAATCTAAATAGAAACACAATACCCCGTCACTGCGAAGTAGCAACTACCGTTCCTCCTACACTCGCCCACGTAGACACAACTGTGTATATGAGAATATATATATATATGAGTCACTTAATCATAAGCGACGAGTTAAAGACTAGAGTAAACTAGATGAAAAAAATTGGAAACAACAATTTAAGTAATTACAGATATCATATTTATAAACTATCCATGCTTAAAAGAACGTGTAGAATAAGGAAGCAACTGTGGAAAAGGCTAAGACAGCGTAACCAGTTCTGTAGACACCTTTCAAGGTTAATTCTCTACCACTATCCCATATCAAATGTCTGATACCATTACCAAAATGGAAGAAGAATAAGAATCCTGGTAACACTTTAGCACCAATTTGAGCAAAAGTTGGTAAGCTGTGGAATAATTCAGCAACTGCAGTAGAATCTATTGGGTAGCCTAATAATGAACCCAATGCATATGAAACGGTGATACCGTAGAAACCAGTAGCTAAAACAATACCAGTGACCCTGTGGACGGAAGACAAGTACCAAGTCAATTGTGGTTCGTAGATGGTTAAATGTGGAGAGGTTGGTCTGTTTTTACGTTGTTCTTGTAAAATTTTGTCTTCTGATTCATGTGTGGTGACGACTGTGTTTAAGAATCTGGCTGATCTGGCAGTAGTTGGGCGGACGAAGGCGATTGGTCTGTTGAGGAGACGGGCACTGACTCTGGAAAGCATCGTTGTGTGTGTTTGTTTCGTTTTGGTGATGTTTTGATGTTTTTTCAGTGTTTAATTCACTTTTCATTTTTTTGATTGTGTGAAACTGCAGTTGTCATTTTTTGTGTGTCCGACTCGGAATTTACAAATCGCGGGGCAGACGGGAGCCACTTGGCCAATCAGACGTGAGGGATTTCAAAAATATATCACGTGACCGATTAAGTAAGCCAATGCTTATAAATAAATTATGTAAGAAACATCGGAGCAAACCATCCCCGATACGGCACATCAGCTCATCGCTTTCAAGTTTTTTGGTCGAAATTTTCACTTTTATCAGTCGATTTGACCAACTTATTGTTCAGTTATCACCTGGTTTTTTTCTGTCAGTACTGTCATAGACCCTTGATAACGGTCTTCATACCCCACTATGACTCAACCACCAAGAAAGAAACGTCACACGATCTCAACAAATACGATAACGCAAAGACACCCATTAAATGTCAAACCAAGTGGTAATGCATTGTTATTCACTAATGAGGATCTCGTAAAGCAGAGACATGAGTCTATGGGTTACTTTGGGAAGTTACCCGATGATATGGTGCTAGATATACTGGCACTTGTTGATGATCCTAAAGATCTGTTGAATTTGGGCCATTGTTCGAGAGTCATGTATGCTTTCACTTTTGACGAAGAGCTGTGGAGAAAAATATACATGAAGTTGAGTTCGAAGGAGGAGAAAAAGCTGGCAGTTCAAGGAAAGGAGAAGGTGTATCCTTTGGGTATTGAAAAGTGGCTTGGATCATGGAGAAAGACCCTGTTAGGATTGAAGAAAGAAGCAGAGGTGGAATTACCTGACGGCCTACTTTGTTCAGATTTGTTATTCAGACCATTTCAGTGTTCAAATGTTGATTACTTGACGTTATTTAAAGATATTATTCATGAAGAGAAACAGAGTTTCCATGCACAGAAAACACAGAATCAGAAATTCGGTATTGAAAGAATAAAAGAATCAGACTTGACACATGGATTATTTGACACAGAGTACTATCTTAAACCATTCATTATTTCCAAAACATCAGGCAATAGGTGGCCAGCATGGGATGTTGATTACCTGAACAATAGATTTCCAGATGTCAAGTTCCGACAAGAATCGGTTCAATGGCCATTACATTTCTACACTCAATATTATCATCATAACAAGGATGAATCTCCATTATACCTTTTCGATTGTCAATCAGAGGCAATGTCCCAATTATCAAAAGAATACGACGTG
This sequence comes from Komagataea qinlingensis, assembly GCA_030563005.1. Classification (NCBI taxonomy): domain Eukaryota; kingdom Fungi; phylum Ascomycota; class Saccharomycetes; order Phaffomycetales; family Wickerhamomycetaceae; genus Komagataea; species Komagataea qinlingensis. The sequence continues at coordinate 78,387 of JAKUAP010000015.1, forward strand.
CCATCCATATTCGAATATGACTATTTTAAACTATTCAACCAGGGAACAATCAAAACCAGACCAGATCACAGATGGATTATTATAGGCCCATCCAAGTCAGGTTCCACTTTCCATAAGGATCCAAATTCCACATCCGCCTGGAATGCTAACTTATGTGGTATGAAACTGTGGATCATGACACAACCGGGGGTCAAACCACCTGGCATAGATACTGACCCCACTGAAGGTGAAGTCACTGCTCCTGTCGGCATAGCAGAATGGGTCCTTTCTGGATTTTATAATGACTCGTTGAAATTGGCAGAGCAGGGGAAATGTCAGATAGGTATTACGTTTCCTGGGGAAGTCATGTATGTTCCTTCTGGATGGTGGCATAGTGTTATTAATTTGGAATGTTCTGTTGCATTGACGCAGAATTTCGTACCGAAGAGAAATTTGGCTACTGTGTTGAAATTTTTGAGGGATAAGAGGGACCAGATTAGTGGGTTTCATATCAGAGAATTTGTTACATCATTGAAGGCATATCTTGGAGAGGAGAGTGCGGTTAGCGAGGAGAATAAAGTGATATTTGAGGAGTTTTTGAACCATGTTGGTGAATATGAATTAAATGATGAAGATATAGGAGAGCTAAAACTTTCTATCGATTTGCCTATTTATGAGTTCTTTGTTGAGTTGATTAAGAACAGTGAGGAGTATAAGGAATATTTACCTGAAGCATTATTGAAATTGAAGGAGTTGGAGAGAAAGGAACAACGTGATAAATCTCCATCTGTGGTACCTTCTAAAAAATGGGAGAATCTAACAAGTAGTGTTGCTGTTTCTGAGTCTTCTTTCTCGTTTAATTTTGAAGAAAGTGACGGCGAATGAAGAAACTTCTGGAAATTTGTCTAATAATCAACATTGCATCTTTGGCCGTATCGGTTAATGTACATCCGACAGATTTTGTGCCAAACAGATTTTCGCGAATCCTTAAAATTAAACGAGGCTGGTTTCTATATTCTTCTCAAGAACAACAACGATCGATTCAAGTTTCAAACATACGCAGTGTCATAAAATGTACATTCCACTGGTTGGTAGGCTCTCATTCGGTGAGTGGCCGATGGTCCTGATCTCGTTCTTTGCTGTCTGGATCGAATTCACGTCGTCGATAATCACGAAATTGTTCATTCCTGAATTCCTCATCACGAAATTCACAAAGTTGCTTGGATTGATTAATGGGTTGGTCTTTGGTCAGGATGACTTTGGGCGTGATGATAGCATGCGGAACCTGATCCGTAATGCTGAGGATATCCATGAAATTGCAAATGTGTTTGGATATGAAGTGAATGATCATATTGTTAGTACTACTGATGGGTATCTTTTAACCTTGCATCGGATCAAACCAAAGAGAGAAGGTGCACCTGTTGTTTATTTACATCATGGGTTGTTGATGTGCTCAGATGTTTGGGTTACCAGATTGGAAAAGGATGATAATTTGCCATTCAAATTACATGATTTAGGTTATGACGTATGGATGGGTAACAATCGTGGCAATAAATATTCATCAAAGCATCTACATTTGAAACCATCATCGATCGAATTTTGGGATTTCTCAATTGATGAATTCGCCATGTATGATATTCCTGATTCTATTGATTATATCCTAAATATCAGCAAAGTTCCAAATCTAACTTACATTGGATTTTCGCAAGGTTCAGCACAGGCGTTTGCTGCGTTATCCATAAATTCAAAACTTAATACCCAGGTCAATCAATTCATAGCCATTGCACCAGCCATGACTCCAAGAGGGTTGAACAATAATTTGGTTGACTCGTTGATGAAAACATCTCCAAACATTATGTATCTGATGTTTGGAAAACGTTCGCTATTATCAAGTACTCCATTCTGGACAAGAACCATATATCCTCCACTATTTGTCAGTGTCATTGATTTTTCAGTTCGTTTCCTATTTAATTGGCAAAGTAAAAACATTACAAATGATCAGAAAGTAGCAAGTTATTCCAAACTATATTCATCAACATCTGTCAAGTCAGTGGTTCATTGGTTCCAAATAATAAGAAACGCCAATTTTCAAATGTTTGACGAAGTTGATAATTCTGTGTCGAACATGATTTGGAGACCTTTCAAATCATTGAATTTCCCAACTGCTTCAAATATCACCACTCCGGTCACTTTGATTTACGGCGGTGTAGATTCATTGGTTGATATTGAAGAAATGTTGAGTTGTCTGCCTAAGAAGAACGTCAGAGCCATTACTGTTCAAGGATACGAACATGTTGATTTGATATGGGGTGTGGATGTTGGTGATAAGGTGTTCGGGTATGTTTGGGATATTTTAAAGAGTGTCAATAATCAAAAGGACTCGATTTCTAACGGGGTTGTGGAGAAAGTTAGAGGTCATTAGATGGAAATAGGGATTAGTTTTATTCTTGTTGATTTAGTAACATACATTCTTTTACTGTTTCACCGATTTGTATTGGGGGAATGTTTGATGATTACCCAGGCTGGTTCATTATCATAAGATATATATCCCATGGGCCTTTGAATCCATCTCCTGGTTTCGTGGCCCAGGGGAGCAAGCGTACTTTGAAGCTTTATGCATTGGGGGACAGAGCAGATTTGAGGATAGATCAAGTTCCACAGTGTATGTCAGGCTGCCAGGCATCCACAGATAAGCGGACTGAAGCATGTGGCGCCATGTTAACTCGTCAGTCGTACTTCCAGATTCCTCCGCCACCGAAGCCGAAATGTCAGCCACATCGACTTTCCTTTCTGATCCTTTATTCCAGAACCTGTTCAAAACTCAAGTATTTTGCAGAGCTGTTGTGATATCATACAAGGTCGGTTCAAGATGTACAGATGCGCTAACCTCCTGAAGATAATGTGTGTTCATATGTTTTTTTTTACAAAAGTGTCTTTGGCCCGTGTACAAGGCAACCAATAGAAAGTGAGGGATGTTTAGGGATTGTAGTGTTGTGTCGAACTGGATTTTCTGTTGATTGCCTGAGGGTGGAAAGAAATTGAACGTTGTTCTGTGGAACTATGTTCTTCTGGAAATAGAGTTAGAAACATTTAGGTTCTTTTCCAAACCTTCCAGGACCTTACGACTGAATCCGTGTTACTGTCCTCTGATAGTTTTCGTCCCAGAATGGATCCAGATGACCACATGAAGATCAAACATCAACAACAAGAAGAACCACAACATCCAGGACCAAAAGAGAGACTGCCATCATATACGACCTCATGGAGTCTTTGAATTACCCAATCAACATAACTATCCCATCAGATCCTCGCCCACAATCTGACGCATCCAGTTCCTCATCATACCGACAGAACCCTCATTTCTGCAACCAGTACTATGAGTCTCAATCTACAGAGCTAATAAGGCAACCTATGTCAATTCCCAGTACCAAGGGTATAAATCCCAATCCGCAACAGGAGTACGTCCCTCACGACATGAGTCTGCTTCGATTCAGGCTTACGAATTCCTCATATCCAACATTAATACCAACGGAAAATGCCCTGCAACCATCATGAAGGATCAGAATCTGCTGAAGAAGACGCCAGACCTGAAGATTTTAAACAATTCGTTTGTAAAGGGAATGAATCATGGATATCAACCTATTGATCAGGTGGAGATTGGTAGGGTCCTGAGTTGAAGAAGCCTCAGAAGAATGAAGGAAAAGAAAATACTAAATGAATGTAATCAATGAGATAGATTGTACCTTAGCCGATCATCAGACTCTGAAAATTTGAATCCCTTAAACCTATGAGATCTAATAGCTCTCAATTCATAACAAGAGAGGTATGTTATTTTATGAGAATTGAATTGATGATATCAGTAAGGAAATACAGGAAGCAAGATCACTCTCGATTCCTGATTAGTATGGGAACCTCCTGATTCTATAGAAACAATAATGAAAAGGATAAAACAATTTTAGAATCAATAGCAACTTTATTACCAGAACCTTCAAAGGGCTTGATGATAGGAACTGCGGAAGCCAGAACATATTAATCAACAGTAGTAATAGTGATGTAATTGGACATTGAATTTAGATTAGGAGGAATTCAGGAGAAGACCATAGACTGGAAGGTGACCCCCTAAAGTTCCAAACACTCATTCCTCCGCCTGTCACCGTTGGCGTAGCTCTAAACTCCGCTAAAGTGTATGCAGGGCCTAAATTATTGTTGCATGAATTAGCATATACATGATGAACGATGATTTCAGATCTGACTTGAGTCCTAACAAAGAAGTTCCAGATCTGGATTCTGAACCTATACTGTTGCTCACTAGGAGGTGGCTTTACATCAACCCGTGCCTCCAGAAAATAGAAGATCTGAAGGTGAATATTTTACGCTTGAGACATCTTCTCTATCTAGGAAGGCCAAAGAAGTAATCTGGTTTCCCGGTACTTTGTAAGTAACATACAAGTTTTCCCAAAAAGAAGAAAACGAGCACAAGAAGGAGACAATTATAATTTATTTCAGTGAATCATGATGATCATGTATATATACCTGGACATGATCGTCGTAATTGGTATGGCCACGTCCACACTCCGGAACAATTCAACTTTGTTTCATATCACCAGTACCATGCATACCGTTTTGAAAATCTCACAGGAGATGATAATATCTCCAAGGTTACCGGAACCGTTTTAATTAAGTTCAAAAGTGGTAGAGTCCATGGATTTTAAGAGATTTTGACAACAATATTTGAACATCACGTGGTTGAGAGGTAAACCTCTGAAAAACAAGAAAGCTCTTATGGCCAAGTTGGTAAGGCGCCACACTAGTACTACTAAAGTCATGTGGCGATCCTCAGTTCGACTCTGAGTGAGAGCATGTTTTTTTAGCCATTTTTTTGGTTGAAGGATTCAATTACCAGTCCTACTTGGGCCGTTCTACTTTTCTTTAAAATTTAATAATACAGTTAATTAATTGAGTGGAATTGGGTATTTTTTGATTTCATTGCGGTCTATAAAGTTACACCATGTTCCTTTTTTATTTACCACCAACCAGGACGTCTCTTGAAATCAAGTTCTCCTCTTCGATACCCTCCAAAGAACTCTTCAAGAATTTATATTTCTTAACTAGCCTCTTTCTTTGCCAATTGATTGGAATACCCCAAAACCAACCATTTCTCTCCTCGAATTGAATAGCTTTGATACCCAAGATAACAAAGGCCCAATACGCGATATAACTAATGACTGAACCATAAGTGGCACTGTTAGTCCAGCCAAAGATAGCAGTAAATAACATCCATAGCCCATCAGTTTCACCATTACAACAATTGACATGCCATAATGAGTTCATGACATCATATGAACCTGGGCCTGACCCAACTTCAGACATATCTTGACCATGACACAAGTTGATGTAATGTTGTAATTCAAATTGCCAGATACCTTTGGAGAATAAGCCTGCTGCAATTAAGTATAGTAATGATGTTGTTGAAATGAGGAATATTTTTAATGATAACGAATTAGTTTGAGAATAGAGGAAATAACCAACGGCAGCAGAAGTCAAGATTGCAAGTGTTGATGACAATGGTAATGTGGTTAATGGTTGAGTGATACCGATACCACCAATAAAGACGAAGGCTTCAAGGGATTCACGAAGACAGGTGATAAATGGAAGGAAGAACAAGGAGTTTCTTTCAAAGAAGAGTTTGATTCTGGAGCTAATTCCTTCTGAACTTGGAGCAGTAGTATCATTTGGTTGATTCTTTTGTTGAATCAACATATTGGCTAATTCTATTCTGAATTTTTCTTTCAATTTGGAGATTCTCAAGAAGAACAACCCCATGATTGAAATAATCAAAGATGCCAAAACACTTAAAATACCTTCATAGATATGCTCACTCAATGCCCATAGATCAGTACCAATTACATAGAAAACAGTAATAAAAGCACCACCAATGACCAAGGAGACTAATAATCCAAGAATACTACCAGCCCAGATCTGTAATCTGAACTGTTTGTACAATTTGTCACCAGTTGCTGTTAATTGATCCCCATTGTTAGCAACTGCATCGGGACTGGTTTCTGTGGTTTCTGAAGCGTCAAGCAACAAATCTGTCTCTGTGGTGTTCAATTGATTGGATGAACTAGACTCTGGGTCTCTTGAATGATGTAAGATCAATGATTGTTTGAGGAATGCTAATAAGATGGAAACGATAATAATGATCTCCAGAGATTCCCTCAATATGATGAAGTAGATCTCGAAAGAGAATAAATCCTCAAATGAAATTGACATTTCTCAGTATTTTTGACTATATGAGCAAATATATCAAGTTTCAACGGCCTTTCTGAGTAAATTATCCAGACTTTTTGAGGAATTTGCAAAATTTCCAATCTTTTTTGGGTGTCAAGTTTATGTCATTTTTCACAAGAAGAGGAGCGTGCCCGGACAAGAAAGTGCATGTAAAAACTGTTAACCGATCTTATGTATCAGTACTTGGTAGTATAGCCCTTTTTGTCTTTGGACGAGCATACTAACTTACCAAGTACTCAACTTTCAAGTCTCAATTTTCTATGCTAACAATACCATCAAGCAGAGTTTTTGGCCCAAGAAACGAAGGCTACTGCGAAGTGGATAAATATACAGGTCCTAAATAGAATTTCTTGGTCTTACCGATGTTCTTCCAGCTACTGTTTACTCAGGTGAATCAGAATCCAACTCTAATATTAGATTATTATCAGTCTATATTTTAACTATTCAACCAACTAAAAAGTAAATTGAATATTGACAGTATTCTATTCCAGCTTGAACACTCTTCTCAACGCGGTACCGAAATTTTTAATACCTTCTTCAATAACCTCAACACTGGTGGCAGCATATGTACCTCTAAAGAAAATCTCATTCGAAACAGCCTCACCATCACCTTCTTCAACCACTTTAAACCAACTTCCAGGAACCAGAACAACTTTACACTCCACTGCTGTCTTCATGATCTGACCTTCCAACAGGATTGGATTAGATTTGTAAGTTGTCGAGAACTCCGGATGTTTTGAAGCATCAATTGAAACAGTGAAGAACATACCTGCAATCGGGATGTTTACCTTGACAACATCCAAAGGTAAGTATTCAAAACACGCATCAATGGAACAGTCTCTTTTATACGTATACTCTCTTCCCAATTCTCTTAGCCATCTCATATATCCATCCTGGCCCCATTGTTCCAATGTCTTATGGATAATGGCAGCGGAGAACCCAGATGGTGTCTGAATAGATGTTTCATACTCTCTAACAAATCTCTCCAGTAATGCTTTTTGTCCAGTCATCCAACCAACTCTAGAACCAGGAGCAAGTGTCTTTGAGAAGGAATCCAATCTGATAACACGACCATCAGTGTCCATGGAGAGAAAACTTGGGATGAGTGTCTTGATATACTGAGATGTTGAAAACTCATGGTCGGTGGATACTTCACCTCTTTCTGATTTCTTGATATAATCGTCTAGTTGCAAAAAGTAATATGGCTCATCCTCAATGATCAACATGTTATACTTTCTAGCCACTTTATAAACAGCCTTTCTTCTTTCAAAGTTCATGGACACACCAGTTGGGTTCTGACCAGTTGGGACCATGTAAATCAACTTTGGTAATGGCTCCCCATTGGCCTTCATCTTGGCCAACTTTAGATCTAGCTCTTCAGCAATGATACCATTATCATCGATTGCAACAGGGACCAACTTGACACCCAAATTATGAGCTGTTTCCAAAGAGGAACTAAAACAGAACTCTTCAACAATGATAGAATCACCCTCATCACAAAAAGTTCTCAAACATGAACACCACGATTGCGTAGTCCCCACCGACGTGATAACATCCCAACCTGCGTAAGGAATATCATGAACCATTTCTGTATGTTTCTTCAAGAACCCAACTAACGGTGGGGGACCAGGAGATAACCCATACTGCAGTGCAGTAGAAAACTGATACTCGTCCTCATCGGTGATTGTGATGGTCTTGTTGTCTTTAATACCAGGACCGGTATCATCCTGGGTAGAAGGATTGGCGTTGATTTTGGCACTAAGCTCAGTCCAGGCAAAATATTTGGATAATGGTAATCCACCAGCAAGAAAAGCGACCCCTTCTTGTTTGAACTGGACAATTTCTTTGAGTTTTGATGGGTTTCGACGCTGTGCTTCCCTCGAGAGAAGATGTGTGAGATCGATAGTCATGTTAACAGATTCTGGATTTGTGGAAATGGCTATGTGTGAGAGTATGCACTATAACACATGTCACACTTGTTAGGGATTAAGTAGAGAGAACATTGTAGAAAGATTGAGGAAGTCTTTCAGTCTTATCTTATATGTGCTCAGCATGCACACCCAAAAAGATAAAGAAAAAGGTGGTGATGCCCGTACCAGAATGCTTATGTATTACAAGAATTGGAAATTTAGAGCTTCTAGTAAAACCAATATCATTCAACGTTGGGAAACTTCATGTGTTCACTTCCTTTTTTGGATATTGATTTAGGTTATACATTTATTTCACTGGATCTAAAGGTTAGTATTGGAAGCCGGGAAGGAAAGGCGTTACACTCGAAGAAATCTTTGAGGAGGCCATGCCTTCGTTACAACTGACCCTGAATCAAAGTTAAATAACTAACAAATTCATTAGCTCCACCTTCTAGAATCATCACAATGGCCTGACCATTAGATTGAGCTAGGAAGAAAGGCACATTGTTTCTGTGGATGATCAATTAAAGCATTCGCTTCTTCTTTGACTTGTTGATCGGGTATGAACTACAAGACCACAGTCGCTGGAGCTGAGTCGGTGTGTAAACAGAATGGATATTTTCAATTCCGAACCATAGTCATTACAATGTAGTATCAGTCATCATACTATTCATTAAATTACGGTAATGATCTCAAGACACAAATGATATCACTATCATCATGGATCCACTTGGAATATTTCTTCAAAGAATCGATGACATGTAGAACCAATGATCTCAATAAAACCCTTGGTGGCTTGCTTATAAAATCATCATCGTTTTGTTTCCACCCAGCTTCTTCACTGTCTGGATTGAACAGCTCCAAGAATTTCGAGGCATCGATGTTGATTTGGTCCTTATTTTTAGCAAAATCATCATTATTCTCTGGGTCATCATTGTATTCACTTGGAGTATCAGTGACATAACACCAGCATACTAAAGTAGCAAGATATATAGAGTAACTCAAATGCGGAACACAACTCATGATAATCTCATCATTATTCAACACCATTCTCAACAATAGACAAGCTTGATTTATGGAATACGTCCCATCCTTGGATGAAATCCATTCAACAATTCTGCTATGTATGTCTTCAGAAGTAGTTTTCTCCTTGTTGTGGATCGCCAATCTGCTGAACTTTACAATCAACTCAAAGTCACAATATAACCCCAACAATCCCACATTCAATAATGTGATATTTGCCCAAAACACAGGTGATGCATCATACAGATTCAACACAGCACCAGATGATCTGATAAGGGAATTAGCACCGTATCCATTATCACTAACACTTGGTACAGCTGGTTTGATTTGACCTTCATCAACAGATCTCTTTCTTCCTAATGAAACGGCATTTATTTCTGCGATATTGTTATGGAAATATCCTCTCCATACAAAAAATGCTTGTTCGATTCTGGCTGCCATAATTGTTGGTTTCTGTGGATTTGAAGCAATTGTTGGACTTGCGGGTGGATAATTGGGGTTCTTTCCATTATCATTGGGATTTGTAACCGGAGATGTGGCTAAACTTATGGACATTCCACTCCTATTAAAATCATTTCTCAATTCTTTTATCAATGAAATAACACCATGAAGGAAAACGAATCTTGAGAACTGCGGGAAGCAATCATACGGGTACTCTAAATTATAGCCATTATCGCCATCAGGGGTCGAGGCTGAAGTATTATTTCTTTCTACGCCTTCTTCTGTCTCCTCCCTGGTATCATATTCACCATCAGTATCTTCATTTAACATTTCTTCCTTATTCTTACCAGTTTCTCTACTCTTATTCACAGGTTGCATCAAAATCTTCAAACTGAACAAGAAATTGGGCCATTTGGAATCAGGCTTGACATTAAAACTCATCATATCACTAGCAACTATATCGGAAGATCTAAGCTCTTTATGAGCATCATCCAAACTGTGTGGACTCTCATTTTTGTCTTCATCTTCATATCTTTTTAAAACACTAACATTCGCATGTCTTCTCTCTTGAGAACGAGTCACCAATCCCTGTGGTAATCTTCCATAAGCAGCCAAAAAGCTCTTTACTGTAGATGCGGTCCATAATTGATCTGGATACGGTAACTCTAAATTCAATTGAAACAGTGAAATGGAGGGTGATGTTCCTGTTCCTAATCCATAAAAGAAGTTAGATTGTGAATCAATCAAATAGCAAAAGAATGTCAGTCTTTTCAAAGTTTCATAACGGATCCACTCATTCCAAACAGTATCTAGCTCCAGTATACTCTTCCTTGTCTCTTCAGATGACTGCTCCTTGATGATTATTGTGATGTCAGGCTCTTTACCACCATTGAACATTCCGAGCTCCTTTATCAGATTTACTGAGACTTGATGAAATATTCTGAAGTTTTTCAGTTGTAAAGCATCGCCGAAGTAAAGCAAATATATGTCATTTAATAATATCAGTTGGATTATTGTGATTGGAACTGTCCCTACCATCAGAATTTCTTCACCAAGACTGTCTAAACCTTCATATATCAAGACACGAAGCTTCTTCTGAATGGTCTTAGAGATCAAGTACTCTATATCCTTTGCTTCTGATTCCCTGGTTGACTTGGAAGTGTTGTACAAAATTCCTATACTGATAATGGATATCACAAGTTTCAAATTCAGCTCTCTTGTCTCGTCTAGAGCGGAAAAATCTGAGTGAATGCATTCTTTGTAAAATGTGGACTTGTGGATTACAGGATAGACAGAATTGAAGTTCTTCCAATAAGATGTCAAATATTTCTTGATGCTTTTGGGACTGAATGTTTTCTGAAGAATTGAATCATCGACCTCTGAGTGTGGTTGTTTGAAGATAGAAAATTTCAAAACTGTAATGATCCTCTGAGAAAGATTTTGATATGTTGCATCATTAGACTTTGTTGAGGATTGAGAAAGTGAGTTTGACGTATCTAACGGAACACTTCTCAGGTTTGTTGTGGCTGCCCTTGTGGGTTTCAATAAACCGAACCCGTCTTCTCCAACAGTGTCACTAAACAGCCAATTCAAAGGGTCTTCAACATTTTTTGGATTATTCCCAACGTTTAAAAACCTGTCACTAACAGCATATCTACCTGGATCGGTCTTCTGCCTCTTGGGTGAATCAACCCCAGTGTTCACAAACCTCAGATTTACCGTCGTTCCTGCTTGTCCAATAACACTCAAGTGACTCTTGGATCTTTCGTGTTTCTCAAGTAAATCCTTTCTGGCAAATGACACATTACATACTTCACAGTTGTATGGTTTATCCTGTGAGTGATTGAGCTCATGTCTGGTCAAGTAATCTCTTCTTTTGAATGATTTGTTGCAGTTGGGGAAAACACAGAGGAATGGTCTTGCAAACTCTGACATTGTGGGAAAGGGCTGGTTGTTTTCCGGTAATGATATAATATCAGCTAAAGTCTAAAGTTCTAAACATTAATACCAGGTAACGTAACTTCAGGACCGGTATGCGTCCTTCCAAGTGCTTGGACATTAAGAAAATAGAATGTTATTTGCAAATGTTTTGAGATGGTCTTATCTTATCAAAACCGAGGGTTACAGGCCTGATTGAATTTTGAGTGCCGGAAAACGTGGAGAAATGGCACTGTCACTAACTGTCAGGCGTTCTATGTGAGAGAAACGATATAGCTGATGTGGTAGCAGTGCGCTCTACGTCAAGAGTCAAGTTTTAACTTTTAGAATGAAATATAGTATATTGTAAGTATTATGTGTGTTAACCTTAACTCAGCAAATTCAAAGAAAATTCACGGTTTCTTACCAGGACATTCCAAATCTTTGTAGTACAAATATCCAACATTTGGACCGAAATCGGAGTATCTTCTGGAAAACCCTAAGTTGTGAATAATTTCCACATCTTCTTCAGGTAACTTAACATCCAAACCTTTTAAGTTCTCATCAATACGTTTCAAAGTGACCGACTTTGGAATGACTGAAGTGCCCCTTTGTAAAGCCCAAGCAAGCAAGATATGTGCAGGCGTAGCCTGCTGTTTTTCAGCAATTGCTGTGACTTTCTCATGTGATAGAATTCTTGGTTCGTTTTCCAGTTGGTATAACGGATTTTGGTTACCGAACGGAGAATATGCAGTGACATGGATATCCTTGTCTTTATGAAATTTTAGGAAGTTTGATTGTTTCAGGTATGGATGCATTTCCATTTGATGAACTTGTGGTCTGATGGAGCAATTCTCTAATAAGTTTTCTAGCTCGGATTGACAGAAGTTGGAAATTCCAATGGCTCTAACTTTACCAGTTTTCATTAAATCCTCCATCGCTTTCCAAGTAACTGTGAAATCAAGATCAATGGCTTCATACTCATCTTTTAGGAACTTTTCTTTGTCATTGGCGCATGGGTAATGCATCAAGTATAAGTCAACATAATCGACACTCAACTTCTTCAAGCTCTCTTCCAATGCCTCGACGACGTCCTCTGGCTGATGATGGGAGTTCCAAAGTTTGGTAGTTAAGAATATGTCTTCTCTTGGGACACCACTATTTTTAATACCAATACCAACATCAGTCTCATTTCCATAATTAGCAGCAGTGTCAATATGTTTGTAGCCAGACTTTAAAGCATGTGTGACGGCTGCTTGGACCTCTTCAGATGGTGATTGCCAGGTTCCGAGGCCTAATAAAGGCATGGAGACCCCATTGTTTAAAGTGACAGTAGCCATAGCTCATCAAATGGATATAAGGTCAACGTCGACTCTATGATTTTATCAATGTGACTTCATTGTTGATTCTTCAAGGGCAGGCAGCATTCGCTATATATATAATACTGATTCCTGGTAGTCATCACAGTCAGAGAGACAAACGCAGTCGAAAAATCCAAAAAATAACCCCACAGATCTCATCATAGATTTTACCGAATCGGGAAATCTCCGCGGTGGGCTGGTGGGCACAATAGTTGATAAGAGAAAAAAATGTGAACTTGCATCAATCATCACTGTTTAGCGATCTATCAATCTCCATGCTCATTGTGTTTTTGTATGTGGAGTGGATTAATTGTACCAGTCACTGACACTTTTTTCGTTTTAATCTTGATTAGTTTGGTAGATATCTCTTTTGTTGATTTCTGATAAATCCTGCTGTGTACCGATAGTTGGAGACTATAAAACTCTAAGAAATCACTCTGAAGAACTAAAAAACTGAGCAAGGGAAAATTTATAAGCAACAAAAGGACTGCGTTCAGAGAAATGACTGACTGGAAAGAGCTCAAGCGCAAGTTAGAAGTCCCAAAAGATGAAAATGGTGGCTATACCAACGACAGATTGACAAACAGAGATTTGATTCCGTTTGGACCTGATCGTCGTACATGGAATGCATTTGCCTATGCTTCTTACTGGCTAGTTGAATCATTGAGTATCACTGGTTACACAACCGGATCTTCATTAGTTGGTTTTGGTCTTACTGTGAAGCAGAGTATTTTGTGTTCTTTTGGTGCGGGTGCTATTTACGGTATCTTTGCCATGATTATGGGTATTATCGGTGCCAAATATCATATTGGATACCCGGTTATTGCAAGACTCCAATACGGTATTCGTGGTTCTGCCTTTGGTATTGTGATGAGAATTATCACAGGTATGATTTGGTGGGGAGTGCAGGCCTATTGGGGCGCGCAGGCCTTTGCTGTGATGATCAGTGCGATGAGTCCTTCTTTCGCCACATGGAATACATTGCCTGAAAAGAATGGTATCAGTTCTGCTAACTTGGTTGGATTGATGCTTTACTGTATTTGCATGATCCCTTGCACTTTGATCAAGCCAGAGAATCTACATTGGTTCTTCAGAATTGTTACTTTCTTGATTATGGGTACTTTTTTTGGTATTATGGGCTACACGGTCAAGGAGGCTCATGGTGTTGGTCAACTATTCAATGATTCAAACACTTTCACTTCAAACTCTGAGTTGGCTTGGGCTTGTGTAAAAGGTATTTTCTCTGTCGTTGGATCTGCTGGTACTGGTATCCTTGGGCAGTCTAATTTCATTCGTTACTCCACCACGAGAAAGGCTCCTGTCCTTTCACAAATGCTTTGTGCACCAGCTGGGTTAACATTTGCTTGTGTCTTTGGTGCTATTTCAACATCTGCTAGCTATGAATTTTTGGGTATTAAGGAGTGGAATCCGATTAATTTGATGGCGAAGATCATGGTCTATGAAAAATACTCTGCTGCATCCCGTGCTGCAGTGTTCTTCGGAAGTTTGACGTTTGTCCTACAGCAACTGGCCATCAATCTGTTATTGAACTCATTGTCCACATCCATGGATATGACCGGTTTGTGTCCAAAATATTTGAACATCAGAAGATCTGGTTTCATTGTCATGGCTTTGGGTGTCTTGATCTGGCCGTGGAAGATCTTAACTAGTGCCACTGCAGTTATCATCTTTGGTAATGGTTGGGGTTGTTTCTGCAGTTCTCAAACAGGTATCATCTTAGCCAAATACTTCTTTATCTACAAGAGAAAAATTCTAGTCAAGGATCTATACATTGATTCTAAAGAATCAATCTATTGGTTCCATAAGGGATTTGATTGGAGAAGTATTGTTTCATTTTTTGTTGGTACGGTGTTACTAATTCCTGGTTTAGCATGGGATGCACAAGGTCAGAAGCGAAATGGATTCCTGACTTGGATCTATCAAATCTCCTATCTTTCAGGGATCATCATTAGTATGGCTTGCGAAATTACCTTACATCTAGTTTTCCCCCAACGGGTAATCCAGCCAGCCACTAAAGAAGAAGACGTTTTCAATGACGATGGTACTAGAATTAAAAGAGAAGGTGATGAGTCTGAGCTGGAAGGGTTGAGTGTTGAGATTATTGACTCTATTTCTGATGCAAAATCGAAGATGGTTTGATATTCTATTTTTTATTGTTGATCAATAACTTATTTTATAGTGTTACTTTAGTAATTTTCTTTATACCTGTCTTAACCTTCATCTTGTAAGCAAACTCCTTCAAAATGAGTTCCCAAATTGACTGATGCATTACCAAATTGGAAGATCACCCTCTAGTAGCCCCATATGCAAAGGATCACACCTTGTTTCTATACTAAATGCTTATTTCGTACACTACAGTGATTGTTATTTCAGGTGATTAACGGAATCCATTGATAGTTCTCTAAATAAACACTTACTTTTGATAGTAATCCTGGATCACACTAACCGGTTTAGAATATTTGGAAAGTGGCTTATACTCAACACCTTGAACCCCAAAAGACTCTGGTCCACCGATCTCAAGACCTCTAGGTATGGTCCACTTATCACTTGGAGCGATACCCAGAACGAAAACAAGCAACCCATATCTATAATCCGGAGTACCAACAGCTTCACCAGTGTTTGAATCGATAACAGAGATCAGATCTGGAACCGAACAGACAACTTGATCATCGATCTTAGCTAAGATGTTCTCATTCTTGAACGGGATAGTCATTCTTCTCTTAACGGAAAGGGAAGCACCTGGGAGATCATCTGGGACTTCTTCAATGATAACTTCACCCCAGATATGACCTTTGATCAGCTTTCTCTCAACACCGACAATCTTTCCTTCAAATAATTGCTTCCCACAGTTATCAACACTTTCTAAAATGATTTCACTGAATCTGAAACCTTCTGATTTTTGTCTTGCGATTCTAACAGCTTTACCAATCCTCCAAGCCAATGATAATGAACAATGTATGCTTCTTTCTTCAACATGAGAAACAGACATAGGCGGATTCATCACATCAACAGAACAACCAATCTCAGCTAACGAAGCCCTCATAATGTTCTCCAATAAGAAGTCATCCTTTGATTCATTGATAATCATGGTGTTTCCATTACCATTACTAATAACCGTTGGGGCATAAAAGGATTCGCCCTTTGGTGTATAAACCACAGGAATAGTTTGGTTATGAGTTGGGAAAGCTCTACCCATTAGATCTGCATCAACAACAGGGATGTTCAGTCTTGAAGAAGATGACACCATAAATGGGGCTAACCCATTACCACCACCAATCTCAACTGGGAACACAGCTTCCGGTTTAATACCAGTGAACTTTGTCATGGTTTTGTAACAAGTCATCATGCCATCTGAGTTCAGTTGCTCATTGGAGACGGTTGGTGAACCTGCTTGACAGACAGAAATGATGTTCCCAATATTTTTATCATCATTACTTGAGTCAGTAGTGGACTTGATGTAGGCGTGCAGATCAGCAACGTCAATAACTCTGATGATATCGCCTTTTCTCAACAAATTTAGGGATGTGAGGAATTCAGCGTATGGGTCACCTCCACCACCACAGCCTAAGATATAGGTCCCAATTCTTAATAATTCTAAATCAATTGGAGAAATGATCCATTCTTTAGCACTGTTGATTTGAGGACTGTAATTGATATAGTCAACGATTTCAAAATTCAGATCTGGATAAAGATCAACGGATTCTTTAGCAGATGAACCATTAAAGTTGTTAAAGGTGGAATTCTTAGTGACCATAGACCCATTGGGAATGATTCTTGCTGATTCTTTCTCTTGTGGAGAAGGATCTCTGAATTTTTCATAATCGACATCACCAACAACTTTTACCACATATTCAAAAGTTCCATTTACATAAGGAACAGGATCCATTGACCAATAGACAATATCAACTGATCCTTCCAATGCACCTTTCTTCAAAACGCCATCGATGGCTTCCTTTTTGAACTGTTCAAGCGTTTCTTCCTTAGATGCATCCGCTGAGATTTGAGAAATCTTATGCACTTGATAGGAGACCTTACCTAGAGCAGCACCAATGGCATTAGCGACATTGTAATATTCAGGGCGAATGACTGTTGATGCACCATGAAGGTTTGACGGAACGATAAAAGAACCACCACCAACAACCAAAACTGTAATATCCTCAGGCGTGGTCTTCATTCTATCAATGACGGTCTCCAGAATACCTTTGACTTCAGCTTGAAATTTTCCAACCATTTCAGGATTGTATCGGCCACTAACCTTATTCGCATCACCAATGTTGAGTTCAGGTTTCAAGGACATCAATACATCAGTAGCAGTGGTTTCATTACCATTGAAAACTGTTGATCTTTCCAAGATCTCACAACCAACTGACTCAGGACCAACGGTAACTGAACCATCTTCATGTTCAACAACCAATGACCCACCACCAAGACCAATAGATTCGACCTGTGGCATGGAGAAATTCATTTTGACACCACCAACGTAACAAAATGAAGATGATTGACGAGGGAAACCAGTTGGTAGCAGCAACCCGACATCAGCCGTGGTACCACCAACATCAACAACAATAACAGATTCCTTCTTCTCTTTCGACTCAGAGCTGATGTTTCCCAAGAATGCAGCGCCTCTCATTGAATTTGTGCAACCTGATGAAAAAGTTCTGATCGGGGCATCCTTAACTTCATCTAAACTTAACACAGTACCATCATTTTGTGTCAAAAAAACGGAGCATTGCAAATCTAAACTAGAAATAGCATTTTCAAATGAATGAATGATCTTTTCAGCAAAAGAAAGTATTGATGCGTTTAGAATAGTGGCATTTTCACGTTCAATGAAACCTAGACCTGAAATAGTATGAGACAAAACAACTTTAGCATCTGGGATCTGTGAAATGATCTGTTCTTTGACTTTAATTTCATGGCTTCTATTCAATGATGAAAATGTACCAATAATAGCGATTGACTTGATACCTTTGTCTTTGATTATTTGGATCTGTTCATTCATTTCTGATTCATTCAACGGACGAATCTCCTTACCGTCGACGTAAAATCCACCATTCAAGTAACCAATATGACCATTCATAATTCTTTTTAACCCAGTTGGGAAATCACTAAATGGAGGAATCTGCCTAGAGTATGGACCACATAGTCTCAAAACTGCAACTTTATCTAATTTAGCCTCGTCTTGTTCGATAACTGCATTGATGAAATGAGTGGTACCAATTGTGACTGAGCAAATATCAGACTTCTTGATAGATGTAGAAGATTGAAACAGCTGGGAGATACCGTGAATTATACCATCAGAAACGTTCTTGGATGTGACTGATTTGTTCCATGAGAGGATTCCTCTGTTTGGAGAACTAATGGATTGTGCGTTTATCAGAACTGTATCGGTATTTGTACCACCAACATCAACACCAATGAGTAAATTCGACATGATGTGGGATGACAGTTGGGGCGAGTTTGTGCAAAACACTAGAAATGATGCTTGTGGATTGGGATATTCAGTTCTTTAACTATGAGAAAGCGACAAGGCTCCTGCACCAATGACAGTTAAAGAGATATGATCCGTAATCTGAGATGTCCAAAAAACCTGACAATAAAGCGGATCAAGTGCAACTCCACCATTCTCTACGTGCCCACCAGATCAGGTAATAGTGAAGATAAGACCAAAAAGCACCAAAACAAACGCGGATTTGGCGATTCAAAAGCAGCATGTAAAATCCACTGCATTACCATCCTCCACTATGCGGTGCACAATAAACCAAGGCCGTGTTTCAGCATTTCTAATTGGTCGAATATTGGTTATTGGTTTTGTGGAGATCAAATCAACCATTTTTAGGTGGGCACAATCAAATTAAATTCCGCGAATTGGTGGGCGCTATCAGAAGACATAATGTCCACGACGCACCATATCGTACTCGTGTCCGATTGCCGTAATATATTCTGTTGCAATTGCTGTTATATTGTTTTGAGTGGGTGTGGGATCATGCGTTTTGTGACACGGTTTTCCAAGGTGTGAAGACTGCTATATAAGAAGATCATCGATATCCAGAATCATCATCAGCTATACAAACACCAAAATACCACCAATGACAATGCCATCTGCTATAGAACAATCGGTCCCGATCCTCGACTTTGCCAACTTCCAAAATGGGACACCAGAAGAACGTCTCGCTATTGGTAAGAGAATGGTGTCCATCATGAGAGAATATGGATTCATGTACGTTATCAACCATGGCATCCCACTATGTGACCAACAAAGAATGTTCCAGTGGAGTAGAGCCTTTTTTGAGTTATCACCGGAACAGAAAATGAAATGTCCACATCCAGCTTCTGGAGAGCATCATTGTGGTTATTCATCTGTGGGTAAAGAGAAAGTTGTTCAGATGGTATTTGATAAGTCTATAGTTGATGAATTGAGAAAAGTCCCCGATGTGAAGGAGTCCTATGATTTGAACAATCCAAACAACAGAAAATATTACAACATATGGCCAACAGAGGAAGACATTCCATGTTTCAAAGAATACTGTCTTTATTACCATAGATTATGTACATTAACCTCCAAGTTCTTTCTTCGGGCTATTGCTTTAGGTATGAACTTATCGGAAGACTTCTTCCTGGACTATCACTCAGAGTCAGATAATCAGTTACGTTTATTACATTACCCACCAACCAATGAATCAGAGTTGAAATCAGGTAAAGCTGAAAGAATCGCAGCACACACTGATTTCGGTACACTAACGATGTTATTGCAAGATCCATGCGGTGGTTTACAAGTTGAAAGCCCAACCAAGCCAGGCGTCTTTATCAATGCTCCATATATTGAAGGTTCCCTTGTTGTGAACACTGGTGACTTTTTACAACGTTGGTCTAATGATGAATTGAAGTCAACATTACATAGGGTTACTAATCCACCTATTGACTCAGCCAGTGGGATCTCTAAAGAGAGATTTTCGATTCCATTCTTTGTCAGTGCTGATAAAGATAAGGTCGTTGATGTTTTGGACGGTACTTATAGGGAAGGTCAACCAAAGAAGTATGAACCCATCACTGCTGGTGATTATTTGGCTGCTAGATTGAATGCCACTCACTAGATGATTGGTCAATAAATAATCTATACTTTGCAAGAACCTGTATTTTGCTTCTGGCCATTATCCAACAATCTACCAAAGTGGTACAATCGGGAAAGAGGTCACTGCATTCTAAAAGGCCGAAGAATATCTAAATAACCTTTGAGCTTTCGATCATGAATATGATCTTCTGGTCTACGTACTGAGTAAGTGATAAATGGATCAGGTCTTGCTTCTGTAAAAGGAAAGTCTCTTAACTATGGTAAATCCAAAACTATCCAATGACATGAAAACACAGCAATCTGAAGTTTAAATCCACCCAATGACACAATCGAAGAACACCTCATTATCTCCTAATCCAGAATATGGACTGCCGAATCCGGTGAACATGGATCAGATCAAACCAAAAAAGTGACAATAAACACAGTGTTCCCTAACAACACACACACAATAAAAAGGTGTTGATTAGACTGTATGACTTGCATCACAGACGCACCACAACCGTACACTCCAGTTTGTTTACTTTTATCCACAAACGGGCATTGACTAACAACGAGTTTCCCTGTTTGGTGTGTGAATTCCAAAAAGGGAAATCTTTGTAGGAAGAGACGCGTTACTTGTCGATTTTACGCGTTCTGGCCCGGTTCATTGCCTGACGCGTAAGTTTCGTGTTTTGCGAAAATAAACCACAGAAAGTCAAAAATAAGATCCGAACAGGTCAAACGAGCCGGTTGCTTCGATAGGAGAATCAGATGATGGGAATAGGAGTGTATTGGAATCATGCGATTGGTTCATTTCGTACTCCCGAGACGATTCTTCTCGCTGTTAAGCACAAAGACCTAACACATTTTCGCGCCCCGAGCAGAAACCAAAGTGGCGTTTTTACTATTTAAAAAATTTTCCTCGAGACGCGTCATACCATTTTTTGTTTTGATTAGTTTACATTTTTGAACGCGTCTGCTGATCCATTTCCACAAACCTCAGGCAAGTCAACACGCTCGCACCCGTTTCCAGATTTCAAAAGTATATAACTGTCGTGTTCTGCTGAATTCGAAAAAATTTGTAACCTTTGTTTCAATAACCAACAACCAACAACTTTATTCTTTTAACACACAATGTCCATTCAAGAAACACCATCGAAGGCAGCTGCCAAAGTCTTATCCAACCTAGACTTGGACTCATCTGCCAAAGACCTCAGAGCTGAATTGACTGCCATCCACACCAAGAAAGATGCTGCCAATGCCACTACTGAAAAACCAAAAGATCAAGTCCTTGATGAATCCAAATACTCTGAAGAACAAAGAGAAGCTGAAGCAAACCACCAAGCTTTCTTAGCAAGACACAAATCTCACAGACATGAACTTAAAGAATTGGAAAAAGATGAACCTTTATTAGTTGAAAACAAGCGTCGTTTTGTTTTATTCCCAATCAAATATCATGAAATCTGGCAAGCATATAAAAAGGCAGAAGCCTCATTTTGGACTGCTGAAGAGATTGACTTAAGTAAAGATACCCATGACTGGAACAACAGATTGACTGAAAATGAAAGATTCTTCATTTCAAGAGTCCTTGCTTTCTTTGCTGCTTCAGATGGTATCGTTAATGAAAATTTAGTCGAGAATTTCTCTGCAGAAGTTCAAATCCCAGAAGCTAAATGTTTCTATGGGTTCCAAATCATGATGGAAAACATTCATTCTGAAACTTATTCATTATTGATTGATACTTATATCAAAGATCCAAAAGAAGCTGAATTTTTATTCAATGCTATTGAAACCATTCCATGTATTAAGAAGAAAGCCGATTGGGCCTTAAGATGGATTGCTGATGAAGAAGCCTTATTTGCTGAAAGATTAGTTGCCTTTGCTGCTGTTGAAGGTATTTTCTTCAGTGGTTCATTTGCTTCTATTTTCTGGTTGAAAAAACGAGGTTTGATGCCAGGTTTAACTTTCTCCAATGAATTGATTTGTCGTGATGAAGGTTTGCATACTGATTTTGCATGTTTGTTATTCGCACATTTGAAAAACAAACCTAAACCATCTATTGTTGAAAAAATCATTGTTGAAGCTGTTAAGATTGAAAGTGAATACTTCACTGATGCTTTACCTGCCTCATTATTAGGTATGAATGCTAAATTAATGTGTCAATACGTTGAATTCTGTGCTGATAGATTATTAGTTGCTTTAGGCAACAAGAAATATTACAATGTTTCCAATCCATTTGATTTCATGGAAAACATTTCATTGGCTGGTAAGACTAACTTCTTTGAAAAAAGAGTTTCTGATTATCAAAAGGCTGGTGTTATGGCTAGTACCAAGAAAGATCCAGAAGTTGAAACCAACAACTTTGCATTTGATGAAGAGTTCTAGATTATGAGACTAAATCCTCCTCAATTACTAATGAGTCTGTACTGTGATGCTTTTTTGTTCTATCCTTTTTCTGCCCCCCTTTTAATGACCCTATTTTGTATACTAGTTTGATAAAGAATAATATAATTGAATTATATGAAGTGAGCATTGTAGAATCTCAAATCCCCGAACAAGTGCAGCAGCTGTATCTCAGGTGAAGTTATGTAACAACAATAGCACGACACTCTACGATTTCAACCATTCACATAAGATAAACGTTAAGATTAGATCAAGGTCTGTGTTTTCTTTCTTAAACAGAAGACTTTCTTTCATCAACGACACTCTCAACTTGATCAGTATGTGCCTTTTGATCAATAAGACTATTACTTCCATATTCATTATCATCAAGAATACCATTAGCACTTTCTTCTTTCAATTCACGTAATAATGTCTTATGTGCAGACCATGGTGGTAATGCAAACAATCTATCCATGGATTCCATAGAGATACCTTTGGTTTCAGGTAACAAGAAGAACACGAATGGCATAGAGACTATAGCCCAACAAGCAAAGAAGAAGAAGATACCGTATCCCATCTTATCAATCATCTGACCGGTGAATCTAGTCATTAAGAAAACACCTAACCATAACGACATTGAATTGATTGCTTGACAGAACATACGGATATTGTTATCAAAAATTTCAGCACCGACAATGTAAGGAGTACCTGACCAACCAACAATGAAGAAGAACGCAAAGATGTATAACATAGCTAGGGCAGCAGAACCTGCGGCTCCACCATGACCGATCTTGGTATAGGCACCAATATAGAAGAAACAGATAGCACAGATTGGTGAAGTGAATAACAATGTTGTTCTTCTACCGAATTGTTCAACAATGAATAATGCCCAGAACACAGTAGCGATTAATTTATCAATACCGAACAGACCAGTACCTAATAATGAAATGTTTGTTGATTGAATCCCGACTTGTTTGAAGATGGTTGGGGCATAGTAATTGATGGATTGGATACCTAATAAAGATTGTAAGAAATATAAGCAGACAGTGATGATTAATCTTTTTTGAATGTTCTTTCTTCTTAAGATTTCTCTCCATGGGTCAAAGAAACCTAAACCAACAGCTGCTTTTTGTTGTTCCAAATCTTCTTTGATCTGATTCATTTCCCATTCGATGTATTCATGTTCGACAGGTAAGTTTCTTAAATGGCATAAGTTCTTTAATGCTTCTTCATCTCTACCTTTAGTGACTAACCAACGAGGAGATTCATAAAGGAAGAAAACACCAGCTAAGTACATAGCAGCAGGGATTAGTTGAACAGCAAAAGGAATCAACCATTGTTTCTTGGATGGTTCAATAGTGGAATCAACACCATATGAAATGAAGAACCCAACAGTATCACCAATTCTCCAACCGATTTCGAAACAAGAACTGACACGACCTCTAATTGGAGAAGGACTCTCCTCTGCCAAAAAGACAGGAACGATAGCAGTAGCAAAACCAACACCTAGACCAGCTAGAACTCTACCAATGTATAACGGAACCAGCCCTGTACTCTTTGAGGAAACACACATCACAACAGCACCAGTGGCCATGATTACAGCGGAAACGATCAACCCTAACTTACGACCCCATCTATAACTGAAATAATATGAGAATAAGGAACCAAAGAAACAACCAGCATGGAAAACAGAAATGATATTGGCCACAACTAAAGCAGCACCACTCTTTGTCATTGTACTGATTCCAAACTCATCTCTGAAGGATTGTAATGCCAAGGTACCACCAATGAAACCGGAATCATACCCGATCTCCATAGCACAACCAGCAAGACAGGCAGCAGTGAAGTAGATTCTCCAGTTGTAGACCTCCTTTGGAGTAGGTCTCTCCTCGATTTTGGCCCAAGGGTTAGCGATATGGAACTTCATTATATGGTTTGTTTGTTTGTTTGTTTGTTCTTTTGTCCTGTTCAGCAAGTCAGAAGTCCATCATCAATGAAAACACCTTCTTTATATAACAGTGCTCATCGCATCTGCACTTGATGATTCGTTTTCTCCACATTTTCAACCAGCGATGAGCTTGAGAGAATGACGGGGTCCCGCCCGCATTTCGGAACGTTGTTCGCGCGAGTCGGCCGCCGGGAAGACGCATTGTTCTGCCGGTGTCGTGGACCCCTCAGACGAGTCCTCTGACACCAAATTCCACCGGGCCATCTATTGTTCCTCCCAGCCAAGCAGGAATGCCAGTTGTCAGTTGTCAGTGTCCAGTCATCTGAACTAAGAAAGAGTACTAAGTCGGGGAGGGCAATAATGACGGTGAATTAATTTAATTAGGGTCATTGGAGTTGTCGTTACCCACTTCCTATCTAGGCTTATGGTTTTCTGTATATTCCTTACATAGCAGTCTAGTCCTTGTCGATGGTGATCATTACGCCGTGCGCCATCGAGCGACCGCAACAGTTGAAATTGACGCATACTGAACGCCGCCCATTTATCTTCCGGGACCGTTGATCACTGTTTTTCAGGTGTAGTCAGGTTTTTCTTCTAATTCGAAAGACAGATAGATTACACAGAACACCATAAACACAGAACATAACTCATTAAAAACATTCTCTATGTACAACACTCTCATCATCACTTCATCTTCTTATAATGATCCCCCATCATTGTGATCTTCTGCAGTTTATTCAAATGCTTCAAGCTTAAGGCAGTAATCACCACAACTGGAATAACAGTTATTGTCACAACTAATGGGAATCCATAATCTGTCTCCTCTATAAAATTCTCTAAATTCATACCATATGCGCTCGCAATGAACATAACACCTCCCATACTCAATAACCCGATCGAGAATCTCAAACCTAATAACATCAGTTGATTTCTATTAGAATCCAATATGATATTGATGATCTCTTCAGTGGTTCTAACATTCGATATCAAATGCGTGATAGTTTGAACAATCTCATCACAATGTTTATAATATGATTCCAACAACATCTCAATCTCGGCATGATCATCAATAGAACGAGGATGTCCTTCTGCCTTGGCCGTCAAGTAACAATCAGCCAAATCATCATCATTATCAAGTAACTCATCAATGATATCCCTAATTAACGTAGCCTTTTGCGCAAATGTTGAGATTTTCTTGTTCTGAATAAGTAAGAACCGTAGTTTATCACGACTTATATCTTGTTCTAGTTCATTAATAATCCCCTGTGTCACTGTGGTATGAACTTTCATCTCTGCTGTCAAATTGCTGATAACTGATTCTAAAATTGCTTCTAACGCCTTCAACTCATATGGCAAATCATCATGAGTTAACTCATCATCTGGATTCTCAGCTCTGTTGCTAAGCTCGCCGCTGGTTTCCTTCTGTTCCATTTCCATCATTCTGGCATCAACAGCATCAACAGATTCTTGATCAACAATGTCATTCCTCAACCTTTTCTCTAACTCTTTAACAAATTCAGCCTGCGTATAACTAAACCTCAAACTCAAATCATCAAACAGTATAACCTCATCACACAAAACCAGCGCCTTCAAATGCAATAAATTCATAAATATAGAGTTCTTTCGGACAGATATAGATGGTGTGATCTCAGTATTCGAATTCCTCGTCTTTTCAATCTTTCTTAAATCACGAGGAAATAATCCATACTTCGTAGTCAAGTCTCCTCTTGTCAAGAAAGTCGAGTTGGTCATCCCCGTCGTCTTGGACAGTACAGTGCATCTGAATATCGAAGAATCTGAGTTCGGGAGATGGTTGTTTCTATGAATGAGATTCTTCTCCAGTAGGATTTTGGAAAAATCTGATCTTGAGGGTGACTTTAAGTTCTTAGGGCATGAAAGTGATGTGTGAATGAATCTGCGTGTGGGCGTGAGGAAGTTTCGCCAGCTGGACATGTCGTGTGTGCGTGAAAATGTGGAGTTGGGTACTGTTTGGTTGTCTTTTTGAATTTCTGTAGTCTTTTTTTTTTTTGCGATGCTACTTGTAATCAATCATCTATTAAAGTGAAATCTCTGCACTGAAGTCCAGACCTCCCAAACACGAGAACCATTGTGTTGGACGACTCCAGGGCCGGTGGTAGAGATAGAGAACATCTGAATTAAGGAGAGGTTTATATGAATGGTAGAACTACTATTTATTGGGTCTTTGCACATGAAATGTGTTGATTAATAAATTACACAAAAGACAAATTGAATTAGTTTAAACCCTTTTTAATACCGGCTTCAACAACCTTGACAAACGAATCAATGTCTTTCTTATTGTTGTAAATACCTAAAGAGACACGAACACCACTTCTGTATTGTGAAACTTGAATCTTGTTTTCTTGGAATAATTCCATCCATTCACTGTCTTTCAAAGAAAGAACATTACTTTGTGGAGATCTTTGTGCATTGGTTTCTAACCCAACGACTTTAACACCAATATTCAGTAATTCTTCTCTCAAATAACTACCCAAGTTTCTCAAATAGTTTTCAACGTTTTCAATACCAACAGAGTTGAGAAAATCAATATAATCTCCAACAGCAATGATTTGCAAAGCTGGCTTGTTTAAATGCTCATATCTATGCGCATTTGGATAAGTGGTGACCTTTTCAGATGCAATTAAGCTAGCATCTAAGTTACTAACCCCACCTGCGCATAACACTGGTGGTAAAGGTTTCAAGTCTTTGATTGTCTCTGGTTCGACATACAACACACCTAAACCTGTTGGTGAACTCAATCCTTTATGGACAGCAAATGCCAAAGCTGAAACGTTCAAATCCTGGACATCGATTTTCCCAAAACCAACTTCTTGTGTAGCATCGACTAAAACATGAACCCCATTAGGTCTCAATTCACTTGTCAAAGATTTGATATCATTCTTCAGACCAGAATGGAACATAACAGAAGAAATACCAACAGCCTTTGTTTTTGAATCAATGTATGGCTTGAAATCCTCATATCCATAGGTTCTCAAGTTTGATTCATCAACTTTAACGAAACGAACTTCGAGTCCTTGGTCTTTCATTCCTAACCAACCGTAAACATGATTTGGATGTTCCCCTTCTAGAACCACAATATTATCTCCTTTTTCAAACTTGATAGATCTTTGGAATAAATTCAAGGCATCAGAGGTATCCCTAGTAAAGGCAATATTCTCAGTACAAGTGTTGATAAAGTCAGCTATCTTCTTCCTTGATTGTTCAATTTGATTAAGGAAATGTGGTTTAACATTCAAAATTTCCGAAGAAGCTTTGATGTATCTCTGGATAGATGAGATGGTGATTTCATTTGCAGGTGGTTGAAACGAAGAGTTCAAATAAACATCTTCATCTGATAATGCGGTGATTTTATTTCTGAATTCGCTGATATCTGATATAGTCATTTTCGATATTCGCGTGGTTATCTTTGTATCTGCAGGTCACATCAGATCATATTCAGCTCTTTCCAATCTCTTTATATAGATTCTCTACGTCGATAGCTGGACGTTTTCCTACTGGATAATGACCTTTGTACGGTCTAATCATGTACGGCGGACATTGAATCTCCGCCATGTCCGCCATAGTAAAAAATGAAAAATATAACGAAAGCTCCATCACAAAGATGATAAGTAAGTAACTGGATATAGACAAGAGAAAAGTGGAGGAGTGCTTATAGATAACACTTTGCTAAATTGTATTTAAAGAACCTTCTTCTCTTACTGACTTTCATTGATTCTTTGATTTTCATAGAACCACAAATAATCATGAGTAGAACAAGTAATAGTGATATAGAGCTAAATCGTGTCAGTTCCACTACGAAGACCCCATTCGATAACCTCCAGGTAACCGAGTCTGGCACACAAGAAGGCGAACTAATCTTGGAAGATTTTAATACTGAGCCTACTTTGAAAAGAGATTTCAAACCTAGACATGTTAATATGTTAGCAATTGCTGGTGCAATTGGTACTGGTCTAATTATTGGCTCTGGTACTGGTTTGAAAAGAGGTGGTCCAATTTCCCTGTTTATTGCATATTGCTTCACAGGCTGCTTACTTATGGTGGTGTTGATGTCTCTTGGTGAGATGGCAGCTTATGCTCCAATGGATAAGGCTTTCTCAGGCTATCCTTCTAGATATGTTGATAAGTCTGTTGGTTTTGCAGCTGGTTGGAATTATTTTTTCAAATATGCCATAGTTTTATGTTCTAACTTGACAGCTTCTGGTTTAATAATTCAATATTGGAGGAAAGACTTGAATGTGGGAATATTCATTACGATTTTCTTTATTTTAGCTTTGGTTCT
This sequence comes from Komagataea qinlingensis, assembly GCA_030563005.1. NCBI lineage: Eukaryota > Fungi > Ascomycota > Saccharomycetes > Phaffomycetales > Wickerhamomycetaceae > Komagataea > Komagataea qinlingensis. The sequence goes on from JAKUAP010000015.1 coordinate 107,029, forward strand.
TAATTGGTTTAATGTCAAGTTTTATGGTGAATTGGAATTCTGGTCTGCATTAGCCAAACTAATTGTTCTAGCTATTTGTTTCTTGGCTTGTTTGGTAATCACTTGTGGAGGTGGTCCAAATGGGAAAGCTATTGGTTTTCAATATTGGAGATCTGAAGGATTTATGGAATATCTAGTTGATGGCTCAACAGGGAAATTTTTAGGATTTTGGGCTTGTGTTATTCAATCTTGTTTCTCTTATGTGGGCTCAGAAGCTGTTGGTGTTGTCTTTGGGGAAGCACCAAACCCTAGAAAGACCATACCTAAGGCTACAATGCAAGTCCTACTTAGAATATCAATTTTCTACATTCTTGGTGTTTTCATCTTAGGTCTTGCTGTTTCACCAACAAATGATCTTCTTGTGAGTGCTAAAGGTTCTAATGCTTCAGCTTCCCCGTTCGTTATTGCCATCAAATCAGCTCAAATCAGAGTCTTGCCATCTTTTCTAAATGGTTGTTTGTTGATCTTTGTCATTTCAGCTGCTAATACAGATTTATACTTGGGATCAAGAGCTTTGTATGGTCTTGCTAAAGATGGATTGGCCCCAAAAATATTCTTGAAACTTAATAGAAATGGAGTTCCTTATTATGGGGTTTGCTTTACTTCTTTATGGGGGTTATTATCCTATATGAATGTCAGTAAATCTTCATCTACTGTGTTCAGTTATTTTGCAAGTACCGTCACCGTTTTTGGTATATTGAATTGGTTATATGTTATGTTGTCTTACATATTCTATTACAGAGCAATTCAATATCATAAAGTTAAAAGAGAAGATATTCCATTCAGAATGTGGTTTCAACCATACATCTCATACGTTACTATTGGATGTATTATAGTGATTGCCTTTTTCAACGGTTATAACGCTTTTATTCCTACATTTGATTATAAAGTGTTCATCACCACTTATATTGGAATCCTTTTTAATATTGCAATGATTGCGGGTTGGAAACTCATTCACAAAACCAAATTAGTTCACCCACAAGATGCAATTCCTGCTTCAGTTCTAAATAAGTATGATTATAACTAAGTTGGATATATATTATTATATATACACATTTTTTAACCTGTTCCTTACTCACGTAATATTATTCAAAAAGATATCATCTAAACCATTTTCTTTTAAAAATCCATCAATTAGATCAAGCACCTCTGCAGGAAATAAATCCTCAGTATTTGTTGAAAAATTAAATTCTCTTCCAGTATCAGTTTCTTCCATTTCAGATTGTTCAAATGAAGTTTTAATGACTTCGTAATATTTATCCGCTAATCCCCAATAATTTGATAGTTTCTCCAAGACACCAACAAAAAACTTAAGTTCATGATTTCTGTTATGTGTAAGTGATTTGGATATCAATGATAATAATATCATTACCGATAGGATCGTGTTATAAACAAGGATCAATGGAGCTTTATAATATTCTTCAACTTCTGTAAATCTTTTCAAAGATAAATAGAATTCGTCAATCGAATCAACACATTGTTTCCTTGAAGATTCTAAAACGTTTTCACTATCTTCACATTCTCCAAAAGATGAAGTCATAAAAGGTCGATTAAAACTTAACAAAGTAAAATAATACTGCCATCGAAATCCCATGATGACTAAATTATGACCTTGCCTTGATAAATCATTTTTTTTCCATTTATACCTATCCTCAATATATGATGTTCTCAATCTTTGTAATTCTAAATTGAAAAGACCCAAGTTTTGTAATCTCTCTAATTTTCTCAAGTCAGCATCTAACCTCGATGTATTTAATCCAAAGATTTTACTTTGATAAATACCAGAAATTGAATAAAGCTTCAATAAACAAGTCAACTGACCAGGGATATCAAGAGTTAAGACATAATTTGCATCGATGGGATCTTTATATCTGAAATCATCGATACCTTTTAAAACAGGTAAATCTTTGGATGATTGCAAAGTTGATTTTGACAATTCTAATGTTGCATTTCTTCCTAAGACAAGAGCAAAAAAATGATCTGCAACAAAGCATCCACCAAATATTCTACTTTTGACTTCAATATCATATTCAGAGAATATCTCAGAATCAATACCTAAAATTCTCCAATTAGAAGGATCCAATTCAAAACCAATGTCTTGTCCAATTCTGAAAGCCATTCCAGATAATAACCATGCTAATGATGAATCATTTTTACCCAAACTGAAGAAAGCAAGACATAGTAGAGCTTGAACAGTTGTTATATTATTGCCTTCACCATTTTTGATTTTATCGAAAGTCAAATCCATAGCCTTTTTATAGAATGTAGTGGAGTCAATACAGATTTCATCATTTGACTTGTATGATTCTCTTATGGATGCTCCATGTGCACATATTGCATATATTAGTTCTTCACTGCAATAAGGTAAAGAAGTTTTGATATCATCTTTTCCTTTGAAAAAATCAGTCAAAAAGGACTCTCTATGAATGAACACAAGCAAATCAGGATATCTATATTGGAAAAAGCAAGAAATACACTCAAAAATCCAATCATTATGAAAACTTTCAAAATCTTTTGGGATTTGGTATTTGCTATTTTTAAAATCATTGCCATTTGAAGGAATGAATATTGATGACGGTGCAAAAACTGAAATAGAGCCCTCACTACCTTTACCAATCACATGATACTCGTATGAATCTTTATTGGTTCTCGTATCGTCATTTTCTTCAACTTTGGTATCATTTCTTGATCCGGATGATGATGATTGGAGTCGTGCAACAAGTTTCCCCAATGTCTTCACTTGATTTTCCAGGGATTCGATATATTTTTTCCCATATTTAACTGTTCTATTGTCATTTAACGAAGGAATACATTCTGTTCCTGTCTTTGAACAAAGAGCACAGGGATCGTTTAAATCACATTTCCTCTGTTTGAAAAGATGTTAGAGATTAAATATGATTGGTTTGAGTCTCACTAAATACTTGCTTTTCTTCTCCGGCACTCTTTGCATCTTTTGTTCGGAGTTAGAAAGACCCAGGATTCATCACAGGTTCGTTTACATACGCCAGTGTACTCTTCATTGCACGGTTATTGTTATTGTTACCGTAATAGTTATTGTTCTTGTTATTGTAGTATTGATTTCTTATCTGGAGGTCCAATTCACGTGACGGTACACCCGAACATCAGAACGTATTTAATAGGCTGTGGATTACTGGTACTTCTCAAGAATCCGTACGCCTTGGGCCTTGCAAGTTTGAATTAGCAATCATTGTTTTCACTTCCAGTTTGAGTTCCACAATGCTTTGGTATATCCATTTTCTTAACTTTTGTCAATGTCATTAAAAGGTTTATGTTGATAGACTTCCTTTTTTTTTTTCACGTACCTCGTACGGTCGTACGACTAAAAAATGCAGCATATGTATATCTCTGTAACTTTATTCCATCAAGTAGGCCCATGGAATCATATACTGTCGAGAGATCTTGACTAAAATCTTTGTCCTCTCGGATGCGGTTTCCCTAATATTCTCAAAGTGTCACGTGATAACGCCCTATTACTTTTGTGTCACTTTTGTGTCACGTTCTCTCTCTCTCTCTCTCTCTCGCTGATTCGATGCTTGATACTTAGTACAATTGGAAAAATTAATGATTGAAAACAAGACCATAGTCTTAATCATGACATTTCAAGAAGACAGACGGATTTAGAGAAGCAGGTAGGTGGCTTATTGGGAGAAATGAGAACTGGCTTTGACACAGTTAAAGCTGATATGGCCAGTAATAAAGCTGATCTTGCCAGTAATAAAGCTGATGCTGTTCATGTTAATGCTGATGTTGCCAACGTTAAAGCTGATATTTCAAATTCTAAAGCTGATATTGCAGAACTAAAACAGTCTGTTGCTCACAACTCCCGTAATATAGATACCATCGTTGAGTTTTCCTCTCTTTAGAAATTTTGGAGCTCTGTTGTGATGGTTTCTTTGCTAATGATTCTTTTTTATCTTTATTTGGGATTTGGGCGGTATGATAGGAGATTCTGTAACAAGTTGAGTCAAAAATTCAACCCACAATTATTCAAATAATGCGCACGTTTTTTTAAAATTTGTGTACCTTCTCTCAGGGTTGATTTTAAAGAGAGAAAATGTCAAAAACATTATCTCCTTCGAAATAGTAGTGAATGATACGGTGGTTGATGAAAAACGAAGTCACAAGTAAAGAAAGTTTATCTGTCACTTCCTAAAAGGGTAATAATTGACGATTTTGCAGATTTCTCAGAAGAGACCAGGATTTTATTGTAATTTTCTTGAGAAATTGGTAGATAAGCTATACTAACCAATTAGAGGAGCTTGGGTCTTCCTGATGTCTCGAATTATGTGATTATCCCCATAGAAACACACTTTCTGATGTCGATTCGGAAGATATCTTCACGATTATCAAGAACCGAACGATCCGAGTTTCGTTCCGAACAATCCCGCGTATTTGTCTATGAGAGAAGAGTTTATAACAGAAAAAGTATGGACAATGGAGAACCTCTCAGTAACGTCAAATAAAACCTCGCTTACAACCATTATTCATTTCTCTTCTAAGATATAAAAAACTATGATTCTTCCAATTCCTCCTGTCTTTTTGATCTGTTATGATTATCATTCCCACAATACATAAAATCATCATGTCAATTCTAGAAAAGTTTCCAAACTCCATCTTCAACAAGATCTTATCCAACTGTGATCAGAAGGATAAACTCAATCTTTCAAAAGTGTCACATAGACTTTATCAAAGATCTGTTTTGCAACTTTATAAGAAAATCACCATTTTGGTGACACCAAAACTCACAGAGATAACCAGGGTTCGAGAAGACAAAGAGTACAGATACCCGCAAGACATGACAATAATCACATCCAATAAATCAATGAAGAAGTTCTTCAAAAAGATGGAAAAGTCAAGATTCAACTACAGTAATAAAATCATCTTATCACAATGCATCCAAACATTTCATTGTGTGTATGTGGATCCAACAAAACTTCAAACTTCCAAACCCGCTCTTACCTTAAGGGATGTTCTGGATACTCAATATGATTGCATAGAAGCTAATGTATTCCAGTACAAGAAACTCAAGAACCAACACTATCCACTCTTCATCATAATCGGTATCCTTAAACTCCTACCATGTCTTCGTGATTCGGTCAAGGATTTATACTTGCCTTTGTTCATGTATTCTAAACTAATCACAAACACTGAAAAGCATGATTATTTGAGAAACAGAAAGACGCCAAATAAGTTACATTATACAGTGAGGTATTCTAATGATGAACACATTGCTGATCAGATCACGAATGTTATCCAAAGGGGTGCATCGTTGGATTATAACCCGAACGGAGATTTGTCATTATGGAAGAGAATCTCAGATGGTATTCTGTCTTTATGTTTCGGTGGTGATGAAGATGAAGCTGTTGGAAAGTTGAATTTATACCATATTGGATTATGTTTGAATTTGTCATTGGCTAATTTGAACAGTATTGAGTTGAGTTTATGTGATTTGGTGGTTACTAGAAAAGTCTTGTCCTGTTGTGATTCGGATAAATTGAAGAATGTCACGTTCTATCATGTTGGTTGTTTCACTGGGGCTTATATACCTCCAAGAAAAGTTGAATTTGTGGAGAGGTCAGAAGAAACACCAGATGAAGAGTTTGAGAAAGAGATGGATGTTTTAAGAAAAGAAGGTCTTCAATTTGAAAGGGATCATCAGTTTGCGTTGTTTGAAGAGTTCTTCAAAAATGTGAATATTGTCAAGATCTTCAATGGTTTGGAATCAATTAAGATTGTTTTTCATGATGGATACAATCGTATGCTTTTCAAGAAGTTCCTGTTTTGTTTGTATTACTTTGTAATTATCCCAAACAAGGAAAAGGAAGAAGAAGAATTAAATAAAAGGGGTAAGAAGAATAAGAGGGCCAATGAAGGAAAGTTAAGATTGAAGAGTTTTGAGATCTGTGAAGTCGCTACTGAGGTGAATAAAGTCAAGAAACATAAATTTGAGAACTTCGAACAGATTGGATCAATTAGAAAACAAGATTATCATAATTCAGAAACTTTTTTTGTTCTTCATGATCTATTCAATACTGCAGAGACATTTGATATCACGAACATTATTCAGTTCACCACTTTGAAGAATCTATGCCTTAATATGAGATACTTGGAAGAGAAGAGATTATCAATTTTCAAAGTCAAATATGATCTTTATTACTACGACACTCTTCAAAAGTTACAGCAATACAGACAACTGCGTCCACAATTTAAAATCACAGAATACATCCAACAAGACAAAGAATTGCAAAAAAAAGTAACTTGATTTATTAACCTATACATATACACAAACCCACACACTATTCTTCAGCTTCAGAATCAGATTCATCAGAGTTTTCAACTTCTTCTAATTCTTTACGTTCTAATAAAGCTTGTAATTCAGCATCTTCTGTAGCAGTAACAGCCTTTGGTTCCATGGTAACAGTAGCAGAACCACCAGCAGCAACGATTTTTTCTTCAATGGTGGCCAATGCCTTGTTCAGGATATCAATACCTTGTTGCTTATCTAGTGCTTGTGTAGTGACGACGTATAATGGGGCAGCAACTAACTTGACTTTAATTTCAAGGTTTTCTTGAGATAATTCTTCTGCTGATTTCAAAGCTTTCTTAATGGCATCAATACCTTCATAACTGAAACATGAAACTTCGACATCGGCCCTGATCTTTATAGCTTGTGGGGTTAATCTTCTTGAGATGTATGATTTTAATTCATTTAAGATATCTTCTGATGGAGCTTTGATACCATCCCAGACTGAATTTTCTGTGATTGAGATCTTGAAAGCATCATAAACATGACCATATTTCCTACTTAATGGCCATCCAACGGATTGATACAATGATTCTAATGGAACACCAAACTTCTCCGCACAATGTCTTAAGATTGAATGGGCAGCTTTTGATTTTTGATATCTTTCTTCACATTTAATGACATCTTCAGATGAGACTCTACGTTTTGATAAATCGATATAACCTTTCTCCTTATCGACTCTCAAAACAACAACAACTTCGTTCTTACCAACACGGATTAACTTTTGAATGGAACGAATACGTCTTCTGGATAATTCAGATAACAGAACCATACCTTCAATGTTATCGTATTCTAACAGTTTGACATAGGCACCCATCTCAGCAATCTGCTGGACGTTGACCATCACAACATCGTCCACTTCCGGGTACTTGTTCTCGTAGTATCTGCAGCTGGAGGTGCTCATCTTGGAATTCGCTGGTACAATAAAGACGACTTGACTACTGTGAAACGACTACTTCTTTTTTTCCAGTGTTGATTTTTCACTCTTTTTTTTTTTTGCCAACGCCCAAAAGTTCGAAATATTACGTAATGACGTCGGGGCTGCAAATGCCGCAGTGGCCCGACCATTAGAAAAAAAAACTTCGTAAACAATCGTTTGGTAAGGACCCCTTAACGGCCATTTGAACATTTGAACCATTCGATAAGAGTCTCCCTCTCTCTACGTGAGTCTATAAACGGTCCATTTGCCGCTATTACTATGTATGATTCCAGAGTGTTATGACCTCTGTATGGTATGATTCCCGTCAGGATCTGCTATTACATATGGCATGTCCCAGCTGTCCTTGCGAGCATTTCAGAAGCATCTTGAAGTCTTTGCTGCCGCGTGAATTGGAAATTTACTCCTACAACAAGCTTCCTCTGTTAAAGAAGTGGCTCTCCAGACTCCCGGGTATTTGATTTGTTGATGATGAGAAATCTTCGATGGTCGAACCCCTGGATGGTCTGCAATAGACAGTTATTTGATGATGCTTTAATACTGTAGTACTTGTCACTTGTCACGCAATTATGAATCACATTTGATGAATCGGATCGCTAAATATCTCGCGGAAAGTAGTAGTACCAGGCAAGGACTGGTAACAATGAACCTGCTATATTTTAACTTCAAGACGCAGTTTAAAGGAAATTTTAAATCCCAGCCGATTTCAAGTTCAAAACAAGCCATTCTTCGAGGACAAGGACAAGGAACCTATAAAAGACTGTTTATATGAATGTCGTCTCAGGTTGACACTCGCAGTCATAAACCTCTATGCCCCACGGAGCCCAGACTGTCCCAGAGCCCTTTTACAAGTTATAGTCCCTACTGCGCAGTACAACAAAGGGATCTGCGTCACTTTCAAGTGCACTAAGCCACATCGCCAACTTGTCAGCGGCAATATGATTATAAATAGCACTAGGTTCAACGTTGTAGTACACAGCCTAGTATTGGTTTTACGGCAGTTTATTTAAGGGTGATATACCATCATCGCTATATATAAATAGGAATCTATCACCTCTGTCATTGTGCTGTAATTAGATCTCTGATTAAGCAATCCCACTTCAATGAATTCCACAAACGACGATGATGGAGTTGTCTCCCATGAATAATCGCTTTATCCTTACAAAGCCTCTGTTCCAGCTTGCTACATCTCAATTTCATTGTTTGGCCTGGTCCTGCTTTTGAAAGTTGCAGATTACTTGCGTTCTAGAAGAATCAACACCAAGTTCCATTTCGTTAAATCTGATGATGACAACGGTTATGAATTAGAGAGGATAGCAAGGAAGGCGAGGCATTCAATCCTGGCTTCTCAACTTCCCATTTGGGGTGGTATCGCATTTGAGATCATTGGGTATGGGACCAGAGCACTGGCTATTTCCGATACCGAGAGACGATTAGTGCTTTATATTCTTCCCCAGTCATTCATGTTATTGGCACCCTCCTTGATTGCAGCTGGTCTGTTCATGATATTCAACAGGGTGGAAACCTCTCTGAATGGCCGGAATCACGCTTTGGTACCTTCAAGATTTCTAAGCATCTTCTTCATCGCTGGTGATATCATTAGTTTTTTGGTTCAGAGTGGTGGTGGTGGGTTGATGACTCAACCAGGAAAACATTCTTTGGGTTCCACAATAATGATTGTTGGTTTCTCAACTCAGATTCTCTTTTGTGCAGCTTTCGTTGCTGTTTCGTTAAGATTCGTTATGTTGATGAACAAAGGCCCTACTAAGGTTGCCACCATGATAGATGAAAATCAATTAAGAACCCAGTTCAATAACTGGAGATGCTTTTGCTATGGTTTGATCATCGCTATGCTTCTTATTATTTGTAGATGTGTTTTGAGATTAGTTGAGTTTGCTACTGGTGGTTCAAATAGCTTTTTGGGTAGAAATGAAGCTGCCTTCTATATGATTGATCAATTCTTGATTTTGGTATGCTCTGCTTTGATTCTATTCTTGAGACCTGAGTACATGTTATGGAACTTGAAGAGCTATCAGTTATATGTGCAAAACAATGAGAATAACTTTCCCGAAGATGATGCATTTTTGCTAGAGTCATTAGCTGACCAGGATGTTGTATATAGAGGATCTCTTTTTATCTGATGAATCTTGATATGCATATAGCGAAAAAAAAAAACCTCCTTGAGTATTGCAGTATAGTTATCTCTTCAACATCATACATATCAGATATGTCTTCATGTAGTTTTGAGCAGATCATAGCCTGAAGGAGAAGCTAGAAGAAGAAGGGTTTAGACTATTTTTACAATGATTAGCTCAATTTGGATCGATGATATATGGTAACTGTATGCAGTTTGCAATATCGGTAAAATCTTAAGTTTTCACATGTCAGCACTTCAAATCCGAGAGTAATTATCACGTGATCCATATCCGGATTTCCACAAGATCACCCTCAGCTCTTTTTTTTCTTTCGAGTTCTGCACTTTCAACCAAAAAAAAGCAACCGGGCTCTAACACCGCTTCAATTGGGTCAATTCAGCCACTCTGTTGGTCACTTACGCATAGCAGTCACAATGTCTGATCAATCCATCTTCAGATCTGCGTCCATATCGAATTTGTTCTCCAGAAAAAGACAACATGAGGATGAAGAAGACCATCATGATACGACAATGAACAATGACACCAATTCAGATTATCATACAAATTCGTCAGATGAGGATCAAGAAGACGAGGATGCACATCTTTTGAAGAAACGTAAGACGGAATTGGATGTCAAGAGACAGAAATTCTTGGAAAATGAGAAGGAATACAATGATGAATTACCGGAAGAATGCAGAAAGTATAGACCAACTGGGTTTCGTTTCAAATTACCCCCAACTGATAGACCCGTTAGAATCTACGCTGATGGTGTGTTTGATCTTTTCCATTTGGGTCATATGAGACAATTAGAGCAGGCTAAGAAGGCATTACCTAATGTTATATTAATTTGTGGTGTTCCTTCCGATGTGGAAACTCATAAAAGAAAAGGACTGACTGTGTTGAGTGATTATCAACGTAGCGAAACCTTGAAACATTGTAAATGGGTTAATGAAGTTATTCCTAATGCACCATGGTGTGTCACCACTGATTTCTTGGAAAAGCATAAGATTGATTATGTTGCTCATGATGATTTGCCTTATGCTTCTGGTGATGATGATGATATTTATAAACCAATTAAAGAAAAGGGAATGTTCTTAACTACTCAGAGAACAGAAGGTATAAGTACGTCTGATATCATTACTAAGATTATTAGGGATTATGATAAGTATTTGATGAGAAATTTCGCTAGAGGTGCTACTAGACAAGAATTGAATGTTTCATGGTTAAAGAAAAATGAATTGGAGTTTAAGAAACATATTAATGAATTCAGATCATATTGGAAAAAAACCAATGATAATTTAAACAATGCATCAAGAGATTTATATTTCGAAGTTCGTGAATATTTGTTAAAGAAATCAATTCTGAAAGATACAAACAACAAGAACAAAAACAAATCAAAATCAAAATCAACATCTAATTATGACACTGATGACACTGATGGTCCAGCAGAAAGATTTGCTGCCGATTTTACAGGTGAACATCCATCCAAAAGTAAATCCAATCAACAACGTAAAAGATTATCAAAATCACCAAGTTTTATTGAAAGTTTGAAAGATTGGATGCAAAAGAATGATGATGAATTGAATGGAACAACAAACGATGACAAGAAAAAACTTAATGATGATGATAGTGATTCAATAGATACTGTTGAGATCAAAAAGGTCAAAGAAGAAAAAGAAACAACTGATGAAAATAACCCAATCAGAAAAAGTAAGAGAGTCAGTATGAAGACTAGTAAACAATTAGTCAAGGATGAAGATGAAGATTCTGTTAGTGATCAGGAAACGCTGGCTGAGAACTAATTGTGGGTTACTTTACGAAGATGGTTATTTCCTTACATATACTTTTGATATTTATAATAAAAAAAAAAAAAACCCCCCGTCATGATTTTGAATATAGTGAGTGATCTTTATAATTGTAGCCTATATTTATCTAACATTAACCATTACTCTAAAGTCTATAGCACAATTAAAACACGCTAGTCTTAATACCCAAACTTCCAAATATCCTTAACATATCCCTGCGTCACATTCTCATCATCTCCATATAACTCTTGCCATTTCCCAAACCCACCTCTCAACACCCATATGTTCTTCCCACTGAGTTCCTCATCACTACAACTTCTCAAAAACTTCAGTGTTGCACTTGGTCCTCTTTGTTGCGAAAGCATGCAATGGAATACAACATCATCGAAATCTTTGGCAGCGGAGATTATTTCTGAAAGGGAACTGGAGAGTGATGAGGATGGATAATGTCTCGATGCCTTGATATGACCTCCAATGTAGTCGTTGTCACGAACATCGATTATTAGGAATTTCCCGGCGTTGGTGGCGGATTTTCCCGTGGTGAGCCAGGTGTAGAGCGTTTGGGGCTCGATGTATCTGAGGGAGGAAAGCGTGTGTTGTGACATGGCGACAGATACCTCGGTTTGCCTAATATCAATGGAAGAGATCCTTTTGGCGTAAAAATAGTACGCTGGTGTGCCCGAACCACTTCACCTATACATTATATAAATCAGAACCTGAAAACCTTCCTATAGTGACACGAGAATCTTCATGAAAACGTTTTTGTCCCTCCTACTCTGGAACGAGGTCGTTACGTCCATTTATGATACTTCAGGCAGCAGTAGAAGCAGGAAAATTGGATCTCATCCCATAACGTTGGAATAAGAGTCTCTGGCAAGGGACTTAAAGCTTATGATTTCCCCCAGCTTAACGGGAACATGGATTTCCTCATATTTAATAATAATGCTCATCACTATATTTATTGAGCAACTTCAGGAATCAATCCTGTAGATATTTCGACTCATGTTGAGACGCTGATTCTTGGATGATTCCAAATCGTCGATGGTTGAGTATCAATTTTGGTTCAATACATGATATATTTGATCAAAATCTCTCTTTGTTTTGTAGGTTTCCTAGATAAATAATTACGATCAAGACCTCAGAACGTGTTCATATCATTTCTAAATATGCAGTTTATAGGTTTTCATCTTTGACATTCTCAATCTTACTATTTGGACAGGTCTCATGTTTTTTTATTCAATCCAAATACGGCTAACTTTGAGGGCTAAGACCATGTTGTTTACTTATGACGGTCTTTCTTTATTAGGTTGGGTTGTCTTGTTTGTCTTCCAAACAGAAACCGCTGGTGGAACATATGATGAGATTGATGAATTATACGCATCAGGTATGCCATTAAGAAAAGGTTCAAAGGACCAAAGGTTATGTTGTTCCCAAGGCAAGTGCTTCGAAAGATGAGAATGTGAGATTTCAAAACTAGAGTTAAAAATCAGCATATCGGGCAAAGAAGATCAAGTCTAGATTGTACTTTGTAATACGGTTTCGAGCTAATACAAGCATTGACTGTGATGATCACGAATCATGAGATCTGGAAAGGTGCAAATATCGGACAAGTAAATTAATTCTCTTGATGTACTAAAAGGCAAAATAAAAATACCTCGGCAGTTATGCTCTGGTTCAGCTCTGCGATTGGAATTGGATTCAGCCGTAGAAAAGAGCAGAATTCCCCTTCTCATTGGACAGCCATGCTTGCACCATTGAATAAGGTCCAACAACCTCGTCGATCGTTGTAAAATATGAGCTTTTTTTAGAAAAACAGGGCTCTTCACTCCTTGGCATTGTCCCCTTTTATTTTCTGCGAAATATATAAAAAGAGGTAGGTGCACAAGTCTTCCACCGTGCCAAACAGCAGTTGATGTCTTCTTATTCATTACCACCATCGAACGGCCTGCCCACTATGGCCAAGCACAACGCGACCATCGAGTCGACCACCCAAATGATCACCAAACTCACCAACGTCGAGCCCGCTTCTGAAAAGCACCAGACAAAGAAAGGCTTCTTCCAGGTCAAAGAAACAGACGGCAAAGTCGTCCAGGCCTTGAAGAAATATCTCAGGTTCGTTGGTCCTGGCCTGATGGTCTCTGTCGCATACATGGATCCTGGTAATTATTCCACCGATGTGACTGCTGGTGCCTCGTCCAAATTCGCTTTATTATTCGTGATTCTATTGTCCAATATCTTAGCTATTTTCCTTCAGTCATTATGTATCAAGTTGGGTTCTGTCACCGGTATGGATCTTTCCAGGGCCTGTCGTGCTCATTTACCACGTTGGTTGAATCTATGTATATGGTTCCTTGCAGAGATTGCTATCATTGCAACTGATATTGCTGAAGTGTTGGGTTCTGCTATTGCGTTAAACATCTTGATCAGAGTCCCACTGCCAGCTGGTGTCGTTATCACCGTTGTTGATGTCTTGTTTGTGATGATGGCTTATAGACCAGGTTCTTCGTTGAAGTTTGTTAGAATGTTCGAGTATGTTGTTGCGTTATTAGTCCTTGGTGTCGTTGTTTGTTTTGCTGTTCAATTGGGATTCATGCCTCCAGTTAACGCAAGAGAATTATTTAGAGGTTATGCTCCATCCAGAACAATGCTTGAAGGTGATAATCTAATGAATTCCGTTGGTATTTTGGGTGCCACAGTCATGCCTCATTCTTTGTTCTTGGGTTCTGGGTTAGTTCAACCAAGATTGAGAGAATATGATATGGATCATGGATATCATTCAATTCCAGAAGGTGAAGACAAGGAAGAAAGTTATTACTCTTACAGACCAAGTATCAAAGCCATTAAATATGCCATGAAATACTCTATTATTGAATTATCCATCAGTTTGTTTTCATTTGCCCTTTTTGTCAATTCTGCTATCTTGATTGTATCAGCTGCCTCGTTATACGGTACCGAAGCTGCCAATGATGCTGATTTATTCACCATTCATGACTTGTTATCGAAACAAGTTGCTCCTGTTGCTGGTACGATCTTTATGTTGGCTTTGTTATTCTCTGGTGCTTCTGCTGGTATCGTTTGTACAATTGCTGGTCAAATTGTTTCTGAGGGTCATTTGAATTGGACTATCAAACCATGGAAGAGAAGAATCGCAACAAGAATGATTTCTATTATTCCTTGTTTGGCAGTGAGTATTGCAATTGGTAGATCTGGTATTTCTCAAGCCTTATACATCACACAAGTCATATTATCTGTCTTATTACCATTTCTAACTGCTCCTTTGATTTATTTCACTTCAAGAAAACAATATATGAAAGTTTCAAAGAGTTTCTTAACCACTACGGAGAATGAGAATGGTGAAGAAGAATTCATTGATATGTCAAATAATTGGGCAACTACTACACTTGCTGTCTTGATCTGGTTATTCATCTCAGTTTTGAATATTTACATGTTGGCCAAATTATGAGGTTTGTTCGAGATTATCATAGTGTGTAAGAATATAATGCATTCTTCTAAGTATCCTCTCGTATTACTTGTATCAGTCTTAATACTGTGGATAGCACAAACACAACACCTCTTAAATATGCCCAGATGAGAGTAAAAAGTAATAAGTATTTATAGATTATTCTTTTCACTTATATATATATCAATAAATGGAAGGAATCCAGTAGAATGCTTCATGGATGGGGCATCGCTGACATCTCATGCAGCAGACTGACCACTGTTATTTTGACCTCATGAAAGATTACCTGGAAATCTGTCTGCAGAAGGTCCGATAAGTAAATACCCATGCCATGTCCCACATCATGTGTTCGTACAGCCATTGACATCAGTACGCTTGGTCAGTCTGTTGTTGTTGTTGTTGTTGTTGCAACTCCTCACTCTATTTAAGTTGAACGATCGGAACCACCAGCAAAAAGACGGTTGAAGGCAACTTGTGTTTTCTTGAAAACGAAATAAGGGAGAAGGATGTTGACCAAGATAGCAAATATGATACCTGTAGTTGCTTGGAAAAAGTACAAGGAAGTTGGATTATCTAAAGGCAAAAACATTTGAAGTCGGTGGATGGATGTTGGAGATGAATTGATTAAAGTACATAGAGAATTTTTTTTTTTTTGCATATTGAACATGAAAATTCTACCAACAAAAAAAAAAATAAGGTGGTGTGTGTCTGTTGTTACTCTTCCATGGATTCCTTGGCTTTAATTGGACAACAACGATGATCATCTCGACCGATTGATGAGATATCCAGGATTTGTCTACCGAATGAATTATGATTGAAAGGAGCCCTCGGTCATAGAATGTTCGAAACTAATTTACATGATGAATACTTCGACGGTAACGAAAAAATGTATAAAGTTGAGAATGGCCAATACATGTTAACACGATAATTGATTCCAAAAATCATTTGATATCATTCCAATTGAGAAGGATAATGGTTGAGTAATTGTTTTATTCTTATCAAGTTCCAATTCCTTCAAAAATGAGTTTCGCTGTGATACTTGAATCAAGAAGAGATCAAAGTACGATGGACCAGTTCAAATGATTCCAGATATGATCTCGGAGTGTGATTTTTATTGGAGTTGTGATGCGTAATGGTCATGCTTTTTATAGTTGTTAGAGAACTCTGTACAGGGTTTCTCAAATATCATCATCATTTATTTCTTAGAGAAGAGCCCCGTCGATAAACTCAAAAAGGTTCGAACTCATATACTTTAAATGTATTAATCATAGGCATACCGGTGTAAGATAGCCAGTTTGGCTTCGTACATGAGGAAGATTTAATAGCAGAATTTCACCACATGTTCCAATTCTTTAACCGAACACAAAGACATCAACCTTTCTTTTCAATATTCGATCTATACGCTTTGGTCTATTTCAGAGATCCTTTTTAGTTCGTTAGATTTTTGCGATCATTTGAATTTATGAAAGTTATATAAGATTATTAATTGATATGATATGAGTATTGACTATTGATTTACTGGTTAACTGGTTTGCAAAGTCTGATAGTCTGATCGGAATACGGCTCATCTGCAAGGCGGGGTCATATAATGTAACAAACATATTTTGTCATGTGACCAGGCACGTTGGATTACCATGGTTACTGCCCCTCAACGTTCAGACTATATATTTGCATATTTTCGTGTTCTTCTTTCTTTCTCTCTTCCTTTCTTTTATGACACTTGCCACATACAACCATTTCACAATGCCTCCAAGAAAGAAACCGAGAACTACAAGACCACCACCACAAGAACCACCACTCCTGCAACAACCGTCACTATCACCATCACCACCACCGCCAGATCAACCGCCAGCAGCAGCAGCAGTAGTAGCAGAAGCAGTAACAGAAGCAGCAGACCTTAATGACTCACAGCGTGCAATGGTAAGAGATGTCACTGAGTTATTAGTGAGATTAGATGGAAGGTCAGAAGAGGACAGAAAAAAGTTAAATGATCACATATTTGTCCCCTTACAACTAGCTTACAATGAGGAAAAAAAAAACTAAAGGTGAAAGAGCTGTGGAAACTCAAGTTGATCAAATTGTAGGAAGGTTGACAGATTCCATAATTGAAATTCGTGATGAAACAAGAGCTATCAGAACTGAGCTGGCTGATGTTAAAGATGATATCAACAATGTTAAAGAAGATCTTGGTAACGATATTGGTAAAGTTAAAGAAGATCTTGCTAAAGTCAAAGAAGATATTGGCGAACTGAAAGGTATAATTAACAAAAACTCGGCTGATCTACAAACCGTTATTAAACATATTACTCGTTAGAAATTTGCTACTTTTTTTTTTTTTTGCTAATAATTCTTTTTTATTCTTCTTGATAAGCTATCCATTTACATCTTGTTCGCTACTATGATAAGAAGTTTTATACCCATTGATACTAATACGTTGAAGCATTTCGAGTGTAGTCATCTGAAAATGTTCAATTAAAGACGTGCATACACATTTGGATTTCCCACAGCCGGCTCCTCACAGTAAATCCAGCCTGTTTGAAGCATCAAAGTTAGTCAGTTTTTTTGTAGTAGATGTGCACACTCCATAGATAGATGCTTGTTTTTGGTCTACTCTGGGGATCATTAAGATTCGATTAAGTGAATGTCTTTGATGTCACAGGGAATATCGAATACGGAAAAGTATGCTTTTGTTTTCTTCCCCTTCTGATATTGGAAGGTTTGTTTGTTGTGAACCTCGATCTTTTCTGTTGTTTGATATTTTTGGGTGACGAAGTCTGAATAAAGTGCCCTGTAGCCTGATTCAGCAGATCGTTAGCGAAGAGATAGTTTCTCCTTTCGATATTACGTTTGGGCTGCCCTGTCGACATAGATCGAAGCTTAGTTGTCAGTCTGACTTGTTTCATTTTGACATGATAAGATCGAATATTTTTCCTAATCGGGAAATATTGCCTAATTGGGATATTTAATCGACGGATACCGGATTTGGAGGGTAAATTTGTTGTGCCATGTCTAGCCTTTAGCAGTCAGCACTTTATAACATCTGATGCCATTTGAAGTAGTTTGTTTCTTTCTTCAGAATTAACACGTCTTGGATAATTCATTAGAAGGCCACTGTTGGAGATATTAACGTCCATAGATTCTTCGGAGGCAAATTAATGAACAACAATGGAATAGTACTGTCATCCAAATATACTAAAACAGTTTTGCCCAAAAATTCCGAAAGAGTAGAAGACGAGAACTATTCACATTATAATTTATAAATGTTTTCAAAACGTCTGATTCATCAGATACTAGGAAAACCAATTCAAGGTAAAAAGGCTTTGATAGAGGTACATCTTTTTTTTTTTCAACATAATATACGTTTATTAACTTTAGATTTACTCTATATAACTTGTGTCCAGCAGGACTTGCTTCTGTAGAACTCTTCTTTTCACACTGTGTGATATGTCTCTAGTGACAGTCTGACATGATTCTGCTAGTGTCACGCGGGGTTCTCTGTTGGTAAGTTGATCCCATATGAATTGAGAGATTGGACACTCAGTAAACAAATGTTCTAGTGTTTCGAGGGTATCGGTGTTAAGACACGAACAGCATGATTTGATATGTTTATGTGGAAACTCTAAGCCGAAAAGATATGACAGTAATTCTGGAGCAGTTGTTGATGGATGAAAAGCAGGTATACAATTTTCTATAACTGATCGGATCCATCAACCCCGAAACCACCTAAAATTCTCGGCGTTTTGAACCTTTCAATTGTTGATTGATTGGTTTTTCTAGAAAATATAATCATATCTCAAAATTGTTCTCATCAAACTCAATAAAAACGTCATTCCAATTAGGTATTATCTTTTCCCAATTCTTAAAATACTTATCAATTTCAATGTACTTGTTGTTGTTGTTGTTATTGTTATTGTTTTTATGATCAACAGTATAGTTACTCTCCTCTGAACTTGAAATATTCGTATCGATGGACTCAACGGTTAAAGCAGGTGGTGTTGATGTGGAGTTCAAAATGTCATGAAGGTCTAATTTCTTAGATCTTTGCGGTTCGTTGATGCTTAGTCTTTCCTGAATATCTGATTCGCCAAAATCGTTCAACAAGTTCTTGAATTTGTCTGAGTTGATATTCAGGTTGGAACTATTAGTGACTGATAAGTAATCTTTCAGTTGTTGACAGATCTTGAACCATGTTTGGATGAGTTCATCCCTTGATGAGTTCTGAGTAAGGATGTCCATGTTTTGTAAACCAACGGAGATTAATTCATCATTATGAAGGATGGAAGAAACTGATAAACAAGTAACACAATCAGTGAAGATTTCAAAAAATGTGAATGGTGTATAGATGATTTTCTTCAAGTTAACTAATTTCAAGTTCAGCTCTGATGATTGTTTGAGACTGTTGACTAACTTATCTGTGAATAATAGATGATCATTTTTGGTGATATTAGCATTATAGTAGAAATACTCTCTAGTGAGGAAGATTTCACACAAATATAATAACTGATGTAAATACCCAAAATTTAAATTTCCATTGGCCAACTGTTGATCAATATTTCCAATCTTTAAATGCTCTGGTAATCTCTCTTTCAACAATTCCAAATCTGAATAAATCTTATTGAATATAGATTCTGGATCCATTGGACTCAATATTGAATTCTTAGCACCAACATCACCTATCCATTTAGCAATCTTAGACCATAATTCAAATGAAATAATAGTGAAATCTAAACTTGTCAATTTATCAAAATGCTTAAAACATTCGTTATAACTTGGGAATTCAACCTCTTGATCAATCTGGAAATTTTCTTCTGGACAAGGTAACGGAATCTCAATGTCCTCAATCTTAATAGCATGATTTCTATTACGACCTGATGAATTACAACGATCCATCATATAGACTGACCAAATGGTACGTCTCTTAGATTCCTTCGTGATGAAAGAATCATCATTTTGATAACAGACCCCACGAGGTGAACATAATCCTAAAATTGATCCCATTCTGGCAGCAATACCAATGTACAGATAAGATCTTGAATAATTACCCTCTGACCATTCATGAGATGATAATAAAGTCAACGATTGGACTCTTTGAACAGAAGGAGTATCAAACACATCTTTTAATAACAATCTTGAATAATACGCAAAATATCTTGATGCATTGGCAGATGATTGAGAATTTGCAAGTTTTTGAGATCCTTGGAAATCAGGAATGAACCTTTGTGGGTCTGTCTTCTGATCAAAAGTTCCATAGATTCGACATAGTTTGTGATTATGTCTTGAGACCAAAGCAAGGATAGCTAATAACGTACATGGTGTGAAATATGGCACGTTTGAAGGATCATCATAATTGAAAAACTCTCTTTCAAAAGATGATGATTGGATCCAATCAAGGTATGACTTCTTATGGATAAAACTGAATGTTGAATTGTATTGATTGTCAAAGAACTCAGACAGGACCTGTGTCAATAATTGTTTGTTTGGTAAGATGATCGAATCTAAAGCATGAGGTTTCTTGCGATGTTGACGGTTCAAATTATGGATTGTATTGGAGAAGTAATCCAAATCAGGCAATGGCGCAGTGTTCACAGGCAACTTCAATCTCTTCTTCAATTGGGATCTCTTCGGTGTGTACTGGCATGGTAAATCCAACTTATGACAACGTTGACACTTCGGTTTTGCTGTTGATAGTGTGGCTGGATAGTCGGAAGGAGAGGAGCCGTCAAGGGCAATACAACGTAATTTGGAGCGACGGCAAGCATCACAGGCAAGGAAAGTACGGCCTTTCTTCTCAGATTCGAGGGCCTTTTCCATTGTTGATCTCTTGATTCCTTTAAAGTGCTAGTAAAGATAAAAAGTTGGAAAGTTTTGTTTTGATAAAAATCGGCTAATTTTCGTCCGAATGACCGGTTGTGTATTTTGCAGACACACAAACGTGATTGGTCGGATCGGATTGAGAGGTTCCGGTCCGAAATACGATAGGGGCACTTTTGTGATCTCTTTTGAGACTGTTGAAGACGTACAAGCAAACATCAAAACCCACAATATCAAATTCAGAATAACAAGTAGTCAGTTCAAATTTCTGTCCGGCAAGCATGATTGATCACTTTGTCGAATCAATTAGCAAACCTCAGATAATGTAGAATGAAACTTAGAATAATTCAGCCTCAGACGACCAAGATAAACCACCTTCAATTGAAATCCACTGTGTATACATGTCTGTAATTGAACATTTTCAGATGACTACACTCGAAATTCTTCAACGTATTAGTATCAATGGGTATAAGACTTCTCATCATAGTAGCGAACAAGATGTAAATGGATAGCTTATCAAGAAGAATAAAAAAGAATTATTAGCAAAAAACAAAGCAGCAAATTTCTAACGAGTAATATGTTTAATAACGGTTTGTAGATCAGCCGAGTTTTTGTTAATTATACCTTTCAGTTCGCCAATATCTTCTTTGACTTTAGCAAGGTCTTCTTTGACATTGCTGATATCGTCTTTAACATCAGCCAGCTCAGTTCTGATAGCTGTGAAATGGTTGTATGTGGCAAGCGTCATAAAAGAAAGGAAGAGAGAAAGAAAGAAGAACACGAAAATATGCAAGTATGTAGTCTGAACGTTGCGCAGTATGAATAACCATGGTAACCCAATGTGTCTTGTCACGTGATAAAGTATAGGTAAACATGGGTGCGGCTTCTGCACCCAACTGCATAGTCATGCCCACTTCTAAAAACTGCCACATGAAGAAATACGGAAGAAAGAAACACGATTTGGGAAATCCAATTTTCAATTAACCATGAAACTCACCATCAGTTTTCATCGATCACATTGTTTTTGTCACCATCCTGGGGTGAAAAGTCAGATAATTTTCTTCTTGAGGTTGGTTCAACAAATGTGGACGTCACCTCCATCTTCCCAATTGATGACAATACCAACCATATTTCCG
The DNA here is from genome assembly GCA_030563005.1 of Komagataea qinlingensis. Classification (NCBI taxonomy): domain Eukaryota; kingdom Fungi; phylum Ascomycota; class Saccharomycetes; order Phaffomycetales; family Wickerhamomycetaceae; genus Komagataea; species Komagataea qinlingensis. The sequence goes on from JAKUAP010000015.1 coordinate 128,677, forward strand.
TTAGTTTGAAACCATTTTATAGGTTTGGTCTGTGGGGGGTATTGTCCGGGAGATTGTCCTATGATCTTTCCAACCCAACTTCAAAGTTCCAAATTTCTCACAAGTGGGTGCACTTCTGCAGAAGCACGTTATACACCTGATATCATTGATATATTAGCCTCAAGTTATCAAGCTGATGGCCTCCGTGTTCAACCAACAGTGAATGGATCATCTGGCGTGGACACAGGAAATTTTATAAACGGTTTCAACGGTATATGTGCAGGATTTATCATTTCTGTTATTCAATTGTTCAGTATTGTTGCCCTAACAGTGGTTGAATATTGTGGTTACCTGACCCAGAAACCAGGATTATTTGCTTGGACGATTTTAACTGCAATCGGATTAGCCCAGTGGATTAAATTGGTGGTTGGGTTGGTTTCAAGTAAGCACGGGTATGGCCAGTTGTATTATTTTATTGCTGTTGAAAACGCTTTCTGGAATTTGGGAGTCACTAAAAACTACCACTTAATGAATTTTGGATGGTGTGCTATGGCATTTGGTATTGTTGGGTTTTTCATTTCATGTATTGGAGTTTTTAACAGTTTCAAGAACAGTCAAACCTCGAATAGCGATGAGGAAAAGAACAGTATCCAAGATAATCAGGTTGCGTCAATCTCTAAAGAAAAGGGTGATATCACAGAAGATGATTTATAGCTAGCGTTTTCTATTTTTTTAATTATGGAGGATTCCATAGATCCTAGACAGGTTTCTAAGTACCAACCAACAGGAGAACTTCGAACCTTTACTTCCTATTATTCTGGCTATGCCGAACATAATATTATTTTTAATGTAACTATACTGTATGAGATCTGAATATTTAAGTTTCCGAACCCCCTGCTTTCATTGTTCCTAGACATCTTTTCACAACTTAAAATATCAGTATCATTAATTCAATTTTATCATGTTCAAAAGAAGTCACAGCTCAACTTCACCTTTTTGTACATGGTGTCGATCCTACTACGCGGATACAATTGACGGTAGGTATCCGTCTTTGATCATTGGCATTCACTTATGTTAATCTATATCAATTATAAAATAAAAGAGCAACAACCAGTTCTTTCAACATCTGGTGTTTTCGACCCCATGTAAAACCCTGTACCCGTAAATGGTAAGAGCACGTATTTTGTGACAATCGGGTAACCCTGATCCGAGAGTCGTGAAAACTGGGTCATAATTGAAGATAATCGACAGAATAAAACCATGTCCATGGGTCTGCCTGATGGAATGAGGTTAAAGAGATTGTTATTCATAATTAGTGAAAGTTCCATAGTTGAAAATGACCCAAAAGAACAGATAAGGTCCCTCCCTCCCTTCCTTCGAGATATGCACAGTCAGTGTCACAATTGTATTCATGAATGATTGAAGGGAAGCATACCACAGCTACCTATGACGTGGTGATTCCAGCCAATTGGAACCCTGTCCGTGTATGCCACGATCCAAGAGCTGCCTCCCGATAGTGCGGCTGTGCGCCGGTGATATTTGTTGAGGATGTTCTCTCCTTCCGAGTGTAAAACGCCCTGTTTCCGTGACAAACGTGGTTGAGTCGCACCCAGCCTGAAAATTGTTAGTGATGAGGGTCACACAGGGGATGCACTATTGTAAAGGATAGCAGCAATACTCACCAAATGTCGGAGCACCGATCGAATCTACTCTTTCCAGGAGCAACCCAGTCCAGAGCTGATTTTTTTTTCCTGACAGTGGAAAAAAATCACTGTTTTCTTAACTATGGCAAACCACCTCATCGCTCATCAAAAACCATCAAAACCAGGCCAAATGAACAACGAGAAGGATCCAGTGCAGATCTCAGTGAAAGAAGCCAGTGTAACTATCACAGCCTCTGAGTTGCTGGATCTGGATATCGAAGACTAGTTCCAGGACTGGACAAACCTCAGCAAACTGAAAACTTCTTCAAAGGCAGACTATGCACTGCCGAAGCGTGGGGAGAAGGACTACGAGCCAGACGGGACAAGCGTTCAGAACGAGCAGCTGCAGCGGTCGAGGGACGCCATGTTTGATGCACTTGCTGGTCCACGTGGACATGTCGTGAAGCAAAATATGCGTGCTGTGTGGGTCAGTTCATTGGGGAAAGGTCTCATCAGAAAACCAAAGGGTTCATTCTTGTAGACGGTGGGTGCTGTTGATAAGGAGAACAACTGTTGGTTGAATGCAGAAGAGTTTGTTTATTTGAGTGAGAGAGGGGCTATTGAACCTTGGTTTGAACATAAGGACCTGGCTATGGATTTGCAGAGTGTCTACGCTTCATGCTTTGCCAATGATGATGAGATTGATGAGTACCATGTCTACGCACACTTAGAGATACACGGCTATATTGTTAGCAGGTGCAAGAATGACACTATTGAAAGAACAGAAAAGAAAACAGAACCATCGTGGATCTCACGAATCTGGTCACGAATCGTTAACTCACATTTCATCAAGTCTATCAAGTCATACTTAAGAAGATTCCACGTAGTAGCATATCCACCATTTCATAGTCTGCATTTTTTTACTTCCAGGTATATCAACTATTCACAGATCTACAACTCCATCAAATTGATCCCATTCAATGTCACAAGATCAGCCGATTCAAAGCAAACCGTAATTGACATAACCTTTAACATCTGGAAACCAAACCCAAATTACTCCAAGAAATCACCACCATTACCAAACTTTCAAATCCTAGTTCGAAATGTGAACAAATACAAGCTACCCACCCTGACAGAACTCAACTCTCTTCTTGATCGATCAGAAACACAACCTGATCCAAGGGCAGCAAATGCTAATCAAATGAATAAGCTGAAATCAGGGAAAGAGAACATTATCATGGCTATTGTTGACTATGGTGTCATCAACTTCGTCAAGTTGTCGAGGGGTGCATTTGGAGAAGAGAACATGTGGTATATTCCGACTGAGAAGTCGTATAAACCAACATCGAGGAAGTTTGTTAAGAGATGAGGGAAGAATGCTGGTACATTGTAATAATACGTGTAATATAAAATGAATCATTTGGTTTTCCATCGATGTGATCTTCATCTTCTATGCTTGATCTCTGGAGCAGAGTGTGTTGACAAGTATGTAGAATCTAAATCCGATGTCAAAGACCATAGTGCGTAAGGCTTCGATTAACCATGGTGCTATTTTGCTACTCAGTGCTCAATCTTCTTCGATCTTTGCAATTGATTTTATCAGCTGAACTTGAATCTTCATCAAAATCAAATAGTACGGTTATCATTGAAGTCTTGGAATCATTCCTGCCTTGTGGGAATCTCAGGTATTCAAAAAATGACTGAAGTTCAATAAAAAACCACCTGTCAGTACTTTGAGAATCACTTATGGTATGAATTACAACAGCTGAAATAATAATTGTGCTCTTTTATTAGTAGTTAATAAAGGAACAGCTGGCCTGCTAGTGGTCAATCAGCTATACTCGAAACTTGGAGACTGGACCTCATTTCATGACTCAACTAAGAATGTTCTAAATCGCATCGTGTGGCTCAAGGCAGAATTAAGTACTCAAAACTCAAAATAACGTTACTAAAAAGCACACCAGAACTAAAGGTATTCTTCTGGGACACTTTAGTATCTGGCCAGGCCGTTAAATTTAACCCACCTTTTCCAGTGGGGCTATAAATAACATTACCATGCCCCAACTCGTCTCAAGTTAGAACTTTAGCACTCCATTTCAGGAGTGCCTCAGCAACCGAAAACACTCACTCGATGCGAACAAGGCAAACAAATGAGCTCATCAGACGCCAATCACAGGCAAATCTGAAACGCGTTCCTGTTGGAAACGCATTTTCGTCCCAGAAGGCACCGGAAATCAAAACAAAAACGCGTAAAATTTCCAGAAAACCAAAACAAGACGCGATGCGGTTTCATAAAACTTTCAACGCGTTTGTAAATACCTGCATAAATCACAACAATTCTTGTACTGAACAGACCAAACTAAGCCCAGTTCCTCAAAACGCATGAAAAGCATGCAAACGACTCCTGTTTTACTTACGTGAAACCGCTTGGGATGATCTGATGAACCTTTCGCCGTGTGGTCAGGCACCTTGAATTCTTTGGTGGTGATTGTTATATAACTAGGGGATTCTCCTTGTTTCGAAGGCAGATGACCCTATGAACTTGGTCCGTTTGGTTTATTCACCTTATATCATTACTATCAACTATCGCTACTTGAGCAATTCAATTGTCTCGTCCATTCCTTTATTCATAGTGTTGATACCTGATTACCACTCACCCTATTCACTCATCTTCACAACCCAATTCACCAATAATGAAACTCGTAAATCTACTTCCGTTAGCACTTTCCGTGTCAGCATATTCTAATATTGCAGCAAGATATGGTGAGGTCATCAAAAGACAATACTCCAATGATTCAATAGCTATAGTCAATGATGTTGCATCAATTTCATCATCAGTCGAACCAACCATTGAAACTTCTGCTATAACAACTACGTTTGAAACCGCTATTCCAACAACTGACGCTAACGGTGCTGTTTATACCATTTATTCCACCACCACCGTTACGTACTACTCTACTTTGGAGGTTTCAATTGCTCAAGATCAACAACAACAAACTACAACCCCTGTCACCACTGAACAAACTGTTGAAACTATCGCTCAAACCGATGATGGTGGGTCAACAACTGGTACAATCACATCAACAGTCATCACTACTGTTACCTTAGCTGATGCAACAGCCAACTCACCAACCGCTGCTTACACAGACGATACCACCACTGATGCTCAAGGCAACGTAATCAAACTCGTCAACAAGAACGGTCAAGCTGATTTAGAAGCTTCAGCCTCAGCTACCGCAGCTCCAGCATCCTCAGGCTCATCAATCCCAACAGTCACAGTCACTGAAACTGTCTATCCTTCCACTTGTGAAGACAGCAGCAGCAGCCTCAATGCATTAACCACATTCGTGAACAAAGTTCCTGTCATCGCAACTTTCACGTTGACTAATTCACAAGGTGGTTTATTCACAGTCACCACTTCAACTGACATTGATCAAACCATTACTCTTGATTTGACCTCTACGATAGCGCCAACTTTGGCAGCTAATTCTACCACCAATGGGCCTTTTACCACTTATACCACCACTATTGAGAACACTTCTTATTACGGATACAATTCATCCTTACCATTGAGTAGCAGTTTCATCGAAGAGCCATTAGTCAAGAGATCATTCTTGAGATTCTTTTACTGATTATTAATTCTTCTTATACTTATGACCTATATGACTTCGTTTGGTTTCACATTTGGTTTTTTATCGTCATGTATAGTACATTTGTATAGTATTTGGACATTCTTATATTTTTTTCTCAATGCAAGGGTCATACGGTGTAACTAGAACTTTAGTGGGTCGAACCAAAGTCTTCTCGGGTGTGTAACGGGTTTGGTACTCTCTGCCATGTTTACCTCAACTTTCAGTGTTAAAGTACTATACTTTATCACGTGACAAGACACATTGGGTTACCATGGTTATTCATACTGCGCAACGTTCAGACTACATACTCGCATATTTTCGTGTTCTTCTTTCTTTCTCTCTTCCTTTCTTTTATGACGCTTGCCACATACAACCATTTCACAATGCCTCCAAGAAAGAAACCGAGAACTACAAGACCACCACCACAAGAACCACCACTCCTGCAACAACCGTCACTATCACCATCACCACCACCGCCAGATCAACCAGCACCACCCACACCACACTATCCAGATCCTAACAACGCAGAGCGTGCAATGGTAAGAAATGTCACTAGGTCATTAGCTACGTTAGATAAAACGGAAGAATCCAGTAGAAAAAGAATCAATGATTATATCTATGTCCCCTTACAACTAGCTTACAACGAAGGAGAAAAAATCAAAAGAGAAAAAGCTGTTGAAACTCATGTTGGTCATATCGTCGCAGAGTTGGAGGATTCCATGCATGAAATTCGTGATGAAATGAGAGCTATCAGAACTGAGCTGGCTGATGTTAAAGACAATATCAACAATGTTAAAGAAGATCTTGGTAACGATATTGGTAAAGTTAAAGAAGATCTTGCTAAAGTCAAAGAAGATATTGGCGAACTGAAAGGTATAATTAACAAAAACTCGGCTGATCTACAAACCGTTATTAAACATATTACTCGTTAGAAATTTGCTGCTTTGTTTTTTGCTAATAATTCTTTTTTATTCTTCTTGATAAGCTATCCATTTACATCTTGTTCGCTACTATGATGAGAAGTCTTATACCCATTGATACTAATACGTTGAAGAATTTCGAGTGTAGTCATCTGAAAATGTTCAATTACAGACATGTATACACAGTGGATTTCAATTGAAGGTGGTTTATCTTGGTCGTCTGAGGCTGAATTATTCTAAGTTTCATTCTACATTATCTGAGGTTTGCTAATTGATTCGACAAAGTGATCAATCATGCTTGCCGGACAGAAATTTGAACTGACTACTTGTTATTCTGAATTTGATATTGTGGGTTTTGATGTTTTGCTTGTACGTCTTCAACAGTCTCAAAAGAGATCACAAAAGTGCCCCTATCGTATTTCGGACCGGAACCTCTCAATCCGATCCGACCAATCACCCTTTTTGTTTGAAAATACGTTGAAAAAATCTTTAGTATCTAGTTGGAAGTTGTTTGTCAAAAGTGATCCAACTGTCCATTACAATTGAGGTTCGTCTGGGTCGGTGATCAACAGTTGGGCCTATTCATCCTGTCTTGCTCATGTTTATTTCTGAATCTCGCATTTTGGGTGTACTTACTACTTTCTGCTAAGCGTACGATCAAGCAATTGTTTGCCTGTTTCTATCCAGTAACCAGTAACCAGTTACCATATAGTGATTTTTGATTTGCCAGCCATCAGGACAAGCTTTCAAGTTTTGAAGTCACCTTGGCTAAAACCTCTTGGTATTTAACCTGTGTGGTTGACAAGATTTGGTGAATAAAATTTAATGAATTGAACTGTTGTAACATTACCTTCTTTCAAAATAGATTCATCCATTTCTGGAACAATGGATCTAGCCGGTATTTCTGAAGTGGTTAATACAGGGAAAGCAGTAAACTCTTCGTATTTCTTTTTGACATGTTCTGATTAGATCGAACATCCTTCCCAATCCGGAAATATTGCCTAATTGGGATATTAAATCGACAGATACCAACCAACAGTTACCGGGTTTGGAGGGTAAATTCGTGATCGGTCATGACGAATGACGAATTGTTAATGTTCTCATCTTGTGCCATGTCTATGACAGCATTGCCATGAAAATTCTCAATGTTGGTCTTCAAAAACAAGTATACTGCAGTTTCAAAAGTGTTAAGGACAGTTTCTCAACTTCTGAAGAATAGGTGCAACATTGTTATAAGAACATCTATCAACATGAAATCAAGTTTTTAAAAGAGATCAATGAATTCAATGTTACTGCCGTTAATGAGGGGAGAAATGAAGACGTAATACCAGTCCCTGAAATTTTACTTGTTGGGGAGAAGTTCAATTTGCACTTTTCCTCGTCCAAGCTCAATGGGTTTCTTGGATTTTACTTTATTATGAATGAGATAAAGCAAGATGATACATGTGAAAATGTACTTCTATTAAAACAAAGTGTGATCCATGAAGCTAAAGATAATACTGAGAGAATGATAAGGGTTTACGTATAAAACACGATGATATTGAATTAAGAAACTTGGTTTATAGTGATAACAAGATTTTCTTTTTAGACTTTGGATTTAGTTACAAAATCAAGCATTTGGGTTCAATTGAGGAACTTGTTGAAGAAGACAGGGTAAAACTTCAAAAATTGCCTGGAAATCCTTACAATTTTGTTGAAACCTTCTCGGATGAATTGTCCGATGAATAACTCCAATGGTTAACGATAAATGTTTAATAGCTCATAATAAATACTTTTTTATGCGTCACTTAGGGATCGTCCAATGACGTCATTTGATGTTAAGTAAACAACGGCGCGCCTGGGAATTCGGTAGGGACACTAAATGGTCAAAAAAACCACACACTGGATCAGATCGTGTGGACTTTTTTGTGTTTCTGGAATTGATGGATGGCGTGTGTAAACCCTCCGCTCATGTCTACAAAGGAACCATTCGATATGGTCACCACAGCTTACGGTTTGAAGATGTCTCTATGCTCGATTTGAATGATTGTCTGAAATATGTGGAACTTTTCACACGTCCAGTAAGTATTTATATTAATTAATTTATATAAAAAAAAAGCGAAGCAATTCAGTAGAGAATTTCAAGAATGGGCATCATTTTTACCTCCCGAAACACACTGACCACTGTTATTTTGACCACAGGAAAGATTTCTTGGCCATCTATCGCTAGAAGGTCCGATAAGTAAATATCCATGCCATGACCCACCGTGGGTCAAATCCAAACACCAGACACCATTGTAGTTGTTGTGGATGTAGTTTCTGTATGCCTTGTCTAATGCTCCTTCTATGGTCTTTTGCTGTGCAGTTGTGTCACAGTGCTGGCCAGATGCCGAGTAGATGTACTAGAATCCATTATTAAGTGTAGCCTTCAGCAACCCACAATTATGATACTTTGACTGGTCGTAGATTGAGCCAGATGTGCTTTTCAAGGCAGCATACCAGGCTGCTCCTGCTGCTCCTGCACCAGCAAAGGCTGCGACCCCACCAAACACTGTGGTCAAACAGGCATTGACGTCGGTACGCTTGGAAAGGCTGCTGTTGTTGCCATCAACGTACTCGAAAGTTTCAATGTCGTACGGGCTGATTTCCTCAGACTCCAGGTCAATTACCAAAGCAGGGGCCAGTAAGTCCTGACAGGCACTAAGTTGAACGATCCAAACCAGCAAAAAAACGATTGAATGCAGCTTGAGTTTTAGTGTAAACATAATAAGGTAAAAGGAGGTTGATAAAGATAGCAAATATGATACCTGTTGTTGCTTGGAAAAAGTATAAGGAGGTTGGATTATCCAAGGGAAATACCATCGAATAGTTGTAGAGATCAACGTTTAAAAAGAAGCGAGGTTAGGATATTTTTCGTCATACTTATAGTATTCCAGCGTATTTTACTTCAGAGTCCAACCACAAAAACTAAAGTGCTGTCTGTCTATTGATCTTCCATGGATTCCTTGAATTTAATTGGACAAGTCACATACCATGAACGTTTGATTTCGATGCAGTTGAACCCAACTGCATCGTTTGATTGGCTGTCTTCATGCACGAATGCATAGCAAATCCGGTGATCTTCTAACAGGTTGTATCCAAACTTTCGGCTGCAAACCGTGACGAGATAATGGCTGCATCCACGCGCATCCAACAACTTGTCAAGGGAAATGAATTTAGTTACAAAACAATCAAGATTCAAAACACCAAACAAATGTACGTGATTATTTATTACTACAAAGGTAAAGAAACCTTGTGAAAGTGAATGATCAATCACGCACTTTTGTCTCAGACATGCTGATAATATGAAAGATATTAAAAGGATCATTTATCCATAGTGGTCAGATGCTTTGAACAAGAAAAGAAATAAGATCATTCGATCTTATTAGTGGTTCGATTAACGTTGATCTTCCAAATACATTCAATGATGTTTTACTATAAATATCATTAGATTCTCCAAATTATATCCAAATATGTTAACTTATATAGTACCGAAATTACAATCCAAATATTATCCAAATATTATCCAAATACAATCGTACATATCCTTTCAGTCGATAGTACGATTTCACAAACCTGACCCACTTTAATTATAGTGCACATCAGAATGTTGATATTAATTACAGGGTAAAATTCATAAAAGCTGTCACCAATACATGTCACTGAGATTTGCTCTGCCATTGCCACATAGGATAAGATCTAAAGATCACTTTATTGTTCTCATATTGAAGAATTAATTGATACAGTGAATGTAATTATCAATTGCGCCTCATGTCAAAATGGAAGTCCCTGCAGCAAAAGTTGAAACCACTCTATTTTATGTGATAATTGGACTCATTGAACTGTGGACTTCTGTGAGGTTCTGGGGTTTTAATTACCTACTACTTTTTAAGACTGTGCTGTTTATTGTCTTTTGCATTTTGTTTTTTGGACGAAATCTGAGCCGGACACCAACAAATGGATATTAAGTTCTGTGACTGGAGTGGGCGGTAAGCGGCTTAAAACTACTTTTGTATCTGGAAGTGGCTTTAGAGAAAAGAGGAAAGCTGCGAGAGTATGGAATGCTAATTTGGTGACATTTCAGAGATATTTGACATGGGCGCTCCACTTTGAGGCGTTTAGTTGGTTATCTGGTGGACCAAGTATATATATATAAGAAATCCTCCAAAGCCGTTGACTTTCCATCATCAACAACAACAAACAAACAACAGGCAAATGGACGAATTAAGGGAGATTGAGTTGTTCATCGCGAGTCTCCCGGAGCTCAGAACAACACTCGAACAAGACACTCTCCCTTTCATTTCACAACAAAGGGTCTTTCTCTCCAAGGAAATCGAGCTTCTAAATATCACCAAACAAGAACATCTCACCAGATACAACAACGTACTTTCCAGATTAGACAAGATCGAGTCCCGTCATTTAGAAATCATCAATAAGCTCTCCCGTTCTGAAGCCATCTTACAAACCCATTTGGAAAACTACAGGTATTCACTCTTGTCAAAGTCTGTCATCTACACTATCATCTTTCTCAACTCCCTCCATATCCTTCTTTTTTTCCTTTTGACTACAGCTATATTCCTCCAAAACAGCCCATTTCTATCTAAAAATGCGATCACAGAATTCAACAAAATCGACAAAAGTTATGGCCAAGTCATATTCATTATACAAAGACTTTTCGAGTTACGTCAATTTTATGAAGAGCTGAAAATAGTTATCCGTGTGTTTAAGAAGGGAATTGCTCGTCATCATGGTATTGAAGAACTCTCAACTACTGGTGATGAAGATTTGTCGATGAATATTATTGTGTCAATCTTGATGTTCTTGGTTACGGTTATTGTCTTTGTCTATATGGGAGTTAATGTCGCCATGAGGCAATCCAAAGAGAAGGAAAAACTGAGTTATAATTGAGACAGTCGAACCTTCATGATATCAAGATTATAACTACATTAACTCTAAATCAGCTACTTTTTTTGATCAAATCAAACATATTTCATTCCTAATTTTCCCCCTGTTGCTAGCATTCAACTGACTTCAAGTCATCTTCATAATATACATTGCATTTAATACAACCACCATCAATTGAACGTTCACCATCAATTAGACGATCAACATCAGCACAAAAGCCATCCTGTTCCTGTAAAAACGGCCTATGGTCATAATTCGACAATCGAACTTCATCGAGTTCCAAACTAGGAAACACTTCCAAAATACTATTTTCATCCCAAGGAATTAGATTATCCATTGCCTGGTTGTGTATCGTGAGGTGTTTAATATTTGGGAAGCTGAGATTGTTGAAGTTTGGGAAATATTTGTACTCTGGGGATCTTGTGAACATATATAGAGCGCTCAAATTTGGGAATTCGAATGGTGGAAGTGCACCGATGTAAGTCTCCTGAACAGTGACGCCTAGTCTCTCCACTGAATCGTGACTGAGAGTTTCTAAGCCAGGATCCTTTTCTATCAATTTGAGGTCCAAATTTTGTAAGTTTGTAAACTTGATGGTGGGATTTTGTTGAAAGAATTGAAGTGTTGCTTCATCTGCTGTTTGTAACTGTTCGACATCATTGAAAAATGACAGATCTTTTTCTGATCCATGAAGTCTCAATGGCACTTTGTTCTTCATTTGGATTTCTCTGATCTTATCAAGTTGAAAGTTTCTGATCTCAATATCGGGTGATGATGTGAAGAACCACATTAATTCAACATCAGGAGCAACAACATCATTCAACTCGACCTTCGCTTCTCCCATTGGTTCAATGAAGTCAAATGATAACGTTGCCAAGTTTGTGAGATTCAGGTTCTCCACTTTCGTAACTCCTGCTGCATCAAAGAACCCAAGTGGTTTATTGAAATGAAAATCTTTGATGACTTTATTAGATTCCAATGGAGATAAACCAACACTTAACATTTCTTCAGGGTATCTATCCGTATCTAATGCATCAACAAAAGAATTGGTGATATTTTTGAGATGAAGACTCTGAATCTCATCCAAGTTTTCAATCTTTGTTGCTCCTTCAAACGTTGGTCCATCCAATTCAAATGAAAATCTTATTCCTTTGAAGTGATTCAATTGCGGGTCAAGTCTGATATTTGCCAGTTTAATGTCTGAAATGTTTTGAATTAATGATCTGATGCCTTGATTGATATAAGTTTGGATGATGTCTTGGGTTTCTGGTGTAATGTGATAAGGAGTCCTAATTGCTTCTGAGAAAGTGTAAGTTTGGTCATCAATTAACAAGATCGTGGTTTCTGGATTGATGATTTTTGAAAGGATCCTGTTGTATTGCGTAAGTTCCTTTGTGGTGGTTTCAATGATGATGAGTTTGTCTGATGATGGGATTGACTCTGACGTGATGTCTTTGAGTAAAAGGACCTGTTTGAGCTCCTCTGAATTGAAATTCCTGGACTCGTTGCTGGTGATCAGGGTGAAGTCGCTAAGGAGTGAAGGATTAGTGAGTTTCTTTGTGGGTTGTTTGCGTGTGATCTCATTGAAAAGTTGTGAAAGTGACATTTTGGTTCTTCTTGGAGTTGCAGTTTTGAAGATGGGAAAAAGCAGGCGATTGTGCTGTGTGCTGTTTATATATTATACACAAGTGACATGTTCAAAGGTGAGTAATACTTGGATCTGCCGTTTTTTTTACTTGGGACGACCTGAGAAATGGGCCATGAAATTTCATGATGACTAGAATAGTAATCAATTCTGGATTGTATAATGACGTCAGGATACGTCCATTGTACACATCAGTTAATTAAATTGGGTATCACATCTTCTATCAACCTCCAGTCGACGAACGTTAACGTTCCCTGTGCACTAGACAGTTATCAACAAATGACAGCATCGTGTAAAATGTCCACAAATATGACGGTGGTTTCTGAGATTGTCATTTGCATGCAAACTTCAACCCCCTTTCTGTTTCTTTCGATTGGGGTTTCCGTTCTTGGATAGGACAAAGAGTGAAATCAAGGCCAACAAATTGTGGAAAGATCAGTCCTGACCATCGGATGTACCTTATCCGACCAAAACAATAGGAAAAAAAACAAAAGACACTCACTCACACAAACACAAACACAAAATAACCACGACAAACACAGCATGTCCCTCACACAGCTCCAATCCACCAAGACAATCGGGATAATTGGTCTCGGGGACATGGGTCTCCTCTATGCCCGTCGGTTTTCACAAGCTGGATGGTCCGTCGTTGGTTGTGATCAAGAATCAAGATTTGAAGAATTGTCAATAAAATACTCAGATGAGAGTTTCAAATTATTGAGGAATGGCCATTATGTCTCACGTGTTTCCGATTATGTGATTTATTCGGTGGAGGCCAAGAACATAGATGTGATTGTCAAGACTTATTCACCTTCGACCAAAATAGGAGCTATTGTTGGTGGCCAAACGAGTTGTAAAGAGCCTGAAATTAAAGCATTTGAGAAATACTTGCCCGATGATGTCTCCATTATTTCATTACATTCATTACATGGTCCAACAGTAGACACCACTGGCCAGCCATTAGTTGTGATAAATCATAAATCCGAAGGAGGTGAATTACAATTTGTTAAATCATTGATATCTTGTTTAAATTCAAAAGTTGTTGAATTGACCGCAGAAGAACATGATAAGATTACTGCGGATACTCAAGCTGTGACACATGCCGCATTTTTATCAATGGGTGTTGCATGGCATAAGGCGAAATTATACCCTTGGAAAGTCTCAAAATGGATAGGTGGGTTAGAAAATGCAAAGATCAATATTTCGTTAAGAATCTTTTCCAATAAATGGCATGTTTATGCAGGTTTGGCAATCACGAATCCAAGTGCTCATAAACAAATCATGCAATATGCACAATCTGTGACACAGTTGTATTCATTGATGATTGAAGGAAAGCATGAAGAATTAACACAAAGACTACAAAAGGCAAAGCAATTCGTATTTGGTCATTTGAAACAAGATCATGAGTTATTATTAGATGATGAATTATTACAACAATTCTCACTGAGTCGTCAACCACCTGGTGAATTATCAACCCCTAATTCCCATTTGTCATTACTTGCTATTGTGGAATCATGGTATCAATTAGGTATAGTCCCTTATGATCATATAATTTGTTCAACACCATTGTTTAGAATATTTTTAGGTGTTTCTGAGTATTTATTTGTTAGTCCTGGATTATTAGAAAAGGCAATTCGTGATTCTGTTGATGAAAAAGCATTTAGATATGATGATTTAGAATTTGTTATTGCTGCTAGAAATTGGAGTAATATTGTTTCATTTGGTGACTTTGAATTATATAAGAGAGAATTTGAATCAACTCAAGAATTCTTTGGTCCTATGCTTGCTGAGGCTAATGTTATCGGTAATGAAATGTTTAAAACAATTCTCAAGAAAGTCAAAGAAAAAGAAGATAGATGAAATGTCAGATTTTTGAAGTAAGTTCGCTTTGGTCAGCCTTGTGAGATCAGCATATACTAAAGTCTGATTCCCATCATAATAATATGAACAAGTTATGGCTAACACCATATCCACGCCAAGTGACATTTTTTCATAGTGATTCTGGGTATCCAATAAATGTAGAGTTAGTGGTTTAAAAATACGTTGATACGCTAAGACTTAATCGAATCTGAATGATCTCTTGGATTGATGGACTAAAAACAACTAAAACTTGTGAATATTTACTGCATAATATAGACTGACTAACTATGATGTTTTACTATCATTTCAAATTTATTTCCTCACGATTTATATTAATAAAACATAACCATAGTAACAGACCGGGTGATGTTATCACGTGATGTCACGTGGTTTTCACGGGCAAAGTCTCGGCAGCACCTCCAAAAATCCACTATACCAATTTCTGATGCCAGCATTGAGAAGAACTGTTCAATTCCTGCTAAAACCAAATATTAACGCTATGGGAAACATTTTCAGTGGAATATTCGGCAAGCTATGGTCAGTCAACAAAGAAATCAGAATATTGATCCTTGGATTAGACGGTGCTGGTAAAACAACCATTTTATACAAATTACAAATCGGTGAAGTCATAAACACAAAACCCACAATTGGTTTCAACGTGGAGACATTAAGTTACAAGAACTTGAAATTGAATGTCTGGGATCTTGGTGGCCAGACCTCGATCAGACCATACTGGAGGTGTTATTATGCCAACACTGCTGCTGTGATATTCGTTGTTGATTCAACGGATAAAGAAAGAATGGACATTGCTAAGAAGGAACTCCATATGATGTTGGGTGAGGAGGAGTTGGCTGATTCGGCATTGCTTGTGTTTGCCAATAAGCAGGATCAAGTCGGTGCGTTGAGTGCAGCAGAGGTGTCGAAACTGATGGGTTTGGTGGAGTTGAAAGACCGCAGCTGGAGCATTGTGGCGAGTAGTGCTGTGAAGGGAGAAGGTTTAAGCGAGGGTTTGGACTGGTTGATCGATGTGATTAAGGACGAGCAGTTGTGAAATGTAGTTGGCCTTTGTATAGATTAGCAGTGTTTTTAGTAGAATGGAAAAGTATGTTGTTATTGTGTATATGAATTTAAAGGAAAAACAAAACAGAACAAAACCCGATCTTGCTTTTATGTATCAACAGGAACAAAACCAATGTTCAGACAATCGATACGGTGGCACTCGCCCATTATGAGGAGGCTCTTCTCCAGTGCGACTCCACGCTCGTTGCAAGCGTCGCCATTGCGTTCCAGGCTTGTGTACGCACTCGGGATCTCCACGGTTTCGTTTGCTACTTATCAACACCTCCACACCAGGAACAACATCATCATCAACGAAGTGAAGGGACAGCCACTCTTTCCTGATTCTTCAGGTGACACATACGAGAATGGTCTTTTCATTACATCACAGAAAGAACTCGAACAGGAAGAATACGATTACAGACAATCAAGATTAAAATCAAGACTGAAATGGTTATATTTTATCAAGTTTGCTATCACTGATTATATTGTCTCTCCATTAATTACACTTTCTAGATTCTTTGAACTGACACTGTTATTCCTTCCTATCCTGATAGCGTCACCAATCAGTTATTTTGGACACAGAATTCCATTACGTTCAAATGAGAAAAGAGGTGCATTAATATGGTATGCTTTAATTCGTAAGGCCTTGGAGGCTGCTGGTGCAAGTTTCATCAAGTTGGGTCAATGGGCTGCTTCAAGAACAGATATCTTCCCTGGTGAATTCTGCAATGAAGTGGGTCAATTGCATTCTAATGCAAAGAGTCATGGATTTAAATATTCTGAAAAGGTCTTGGTTGAATCGTTTGGAATACCATTGAGTGAAGTCTTTGAAGAATTGGATCCTGAACCAATTGGTGTTGGTGCTATTGCTCAAGTCTATTTAGGAACTTTGAAAGAACAGGTGTTGAGTGGTGATAATAGTACAGGGAAACTGTCTTCTCCTGGTAAGGGACAAAAAGTTGCTATTAAGATCATGCATCCTGGTGTAGTTGAGACAATTCAAAGAGATATCAAGATCATGAAGTTTTTCGCTAATGCAATTGATTGCATTCCTACAATGGAATGGTTATCATTACCTGATGAAGTGAAGAATTTTGAGGTTTTAATGACATTACAATTAGATTTAAGAATAGAAGCATTGAATTTAGTCAAGTTTAAAAAAAATTTTAAGAAGGATATATTTATTGATTTCCCGGAACCTTATGTGAATTATTCAAATAGAAAAATGTTGATTGAAGAGTACGTCCAGGGTATTTCAATGTCTAAATTTTTGGAATTGAAATCACAGGGCAAAGAAAATGAAATGTTCAAAAGATTAAGTGATGAGATTATTGATTCTTTCTTGCAGATGTTAATTTTAAATAATTTCATTCATTCTGATTTACATCCAGGTAATATTTTCATACGATTTATTAAAACAAATGAATTAAGAACAGAAGTCAAATCTAATAAACAAGAACAGTTAGATGCTGTGAATTCGTTGAAATCAGTTCTTGACGATAACAAGAAATTCCTAACTAAATTACAAGAATTACATTTAGAGGGTTTCCAACCAGAAGTTTGTTATATTGATGCTGGTATAGTCACAGAGTTAAATGATACTAATCGTGTTAATTTCATTGCCTTGTTCAATTCATTGGCTGAATTTGATGGTTATAAAGCAGGTGAGTTAATGATTGAGAGATCCAAGACTCCAGAAACAGCAATAGATACTGAGATTTTTGCATTGAAAGTTGAAAGATTAGTTGATAAGATCAAACAAAGAACATTCACATTAGGTACTGTTTCAATTGGTGATTTATTGGAAAAGATGTTAGGTATGGTTCGAGGACATCATGTTAGAATGGAAGGTGATTTTATTTCTGTCATTGTGGCGATTTTATTGATTGAAGGAATTGGAAGACAATTGGATCCAGAATTGGACTTATTTGCAAGGTTTGTATATTTTGGATTTATTAATGGGATTCCTGAACAATAATACTAACAAAAATTAAGTTCATTGCCTATCCTGAGACAAGTCAGTCTTCGTGATCAGAAAGATAAATTATCAATGTTTAAGGTCTGGTTGACTTTGGAGGTTAGACAATTCATTAGTTTGAGCATTCAAGATGTAAGTATTTTTGATATAATTTTAATTTTCATGATTGGGTTTACTAACAGCTACATCAGATTTACAATCTTGTCAAATCAGACAGGTTGTGTGCCAATTACTGAGTTGAACTTAGCTATAATACTATTAGATAATGAAATACTATACAATGTACAATTAATGTCCCGCGATAGTGATCCAAGCGGTGATTTGGAATCTGATTCTGTAGTGAGACATTATGTAAATAAGCCAACACGATTGATGACAGTAAAGCTCTTATGCTTAACGGATTTTAATTTATTATAATAATAGTAAGACTAGAAACCGCTGATACAATCGATATTAGTGATCGTATTGTATGAGTTGAATAACAACCGTCGGAGCGGAATCCGACGGGATAGTCTTACGTAATCAGGTTTTCTTCCACTCAACTCAACCTCAACTCATAGAGCAGCCAAATTATTGAAAACTGAAGGCTCTCTTTAAGTGAACTTTCAGCCTAATACGTTCACATGGTTTTAGATAGACCCATTTTCTTACGTGCTATCTGGATTGTGCTACATCGTGGGCCTATCAGAGAATAGAAAATAGAGTTTTTCTTACGTAATCTCTGTTTTGATATTTGATATCGCATGTGAAATTCCTTTGAGCCCATGTGCCATAAAGACAAAAAAACGGTGTTTTGTTCATTTCAGTTTCCCATTGTTTTGGCCCTTGTCTCTGTTTTCTGGAAGTCACTGGGGTTGCCTGATAGCTGACTTTGCTGCTGATTTGCGATGAAGTTCGGCAAGACCATCACATCGCACCAGGTGCCGGAGTGGAGTCACAACTACATGAACTACAAAGACCTCAAAAAGCAGATCAAACATGTCGTCAAGTTGCAGGGAGAATTGAACAAGTCTGGCAAAAATGATGGAAATGGCTCCACGGATAAACAACACCTGAACAACACAGATGTCAAGAAGGCCCTGGCTGCGTTCTTCTTCTCAATTGATAGAAACATCGAGTTGGTTGACGATTTCTATAATAAGCAGTACTCTGAGTATGATAAACGTTTGAGAAAGCTTTCCACAATTATTTCGTCATTGAAGGAATCGTCATTGGATAATGAAGAACTGGAAGAGATTATTGGTGTTTTGGTTGAACTACGTTCTGTGTTTCGTAACTTGAAATGGTTTGGTGAATTAAATAAGAGAGGGTTTGTCAAGATCCTGAAAAAGATGGATAAGAAGTGTGGTACTGGTCAACAGGAATCCTTCTTAGTTTCAAGAATTTATCCATTAGGTTTTGCAAATGAGACCGAAATTGTTAACAATTTGGCTTCGATTAATGAATATTTGAATGATATTTCCCCACAAGTTAAGAAGAACAACACTGCCAGAATAAGCTCTTTGAAAGACGGTTCTGTTTCACCAGATAAATTTTTGAGATTCATTCAAAAGGATGATGCTGATTCTTTGATTGAACAATTGATCACTCAGTATAGATCTATCGTTTTGACACCAATCAAGTTATTGATTTCATTGTTGAACAAATCAGCACTATATCAATCTATTCAATGTATTTCCAAGATTTTAGAAATTATCCCATCACTGAATGATCCTTCTGATATCTCAGGAAGAAACTTTTTTCATCATCATGTTATTACCTTAGGTAAGAAGACCCAGAAATTAGAGAAGAAAGAAGAAGATTTGAAGAACTTGTTCAAATTGAACTCACATTTGAATTTAACTGCTGCTAGAGCTCCAGAAGCAAACAATCGTTTAATTGGCTCGTTTGGTCCAGATGGTATCAACTCTAACGATTCACCAGACTCGTTGTTGTTCATTTTGAAGAATTTACCTGCCCATTTAAGACCTTCACTATTACAGAAAGACCATTACAGACGTACCCCGTTACATTATGCTGCTCAGTTTGGTTTGAGAGGTATCACAGAAATCATCATCGATTACTTGGAAGAATGGAATGCGTGGGATGATAGTATTCCAATTGATGATTTGAGACATTGGGGTGACATTGAATCATTATCTCCTCTACATCTTGCCGTCTTGGGTTCTCATCCAAAAACCATTGAGGTTTTGGTTTCTAATTCTGCATATACTTTGACATCATCAAAGATCTTTTTATTGGCTGCTAGATTGAATTCTCCACAGATCTTGAAGTTGCTATTGGAATGTAAAGGCGTTGACATTAATTTTGTCGATGAAGGATTGAATAATGAAACCGCATTATACATTGCTTCAAAATTAAATTTTGTTGAAACAGTTGATTACTTGCTACAAAGAGGTGCTGATACCGAAACTGCCGAATCTTCATTTGGTTGGACACCTGTCTTTGTTGCAGCTGTTGAAGGGTTGTTTGAAATCGTGAAGTTATTGAAATCTGGTGGTGCTAATTATTCCAAAGTTGATGAATCTGGTTGGACACCAATGGAACACGCTTGTTTGAGAGGTCATTTAGAAATTGCCGATGTGTTGAAACCTGCTGAAGAAGATTATGAGAACTTGATCAAGAATGTCTTATCCACCTACAATTCAAATAACTCTTCAAATGCATCAGTTAATGAAATTCGTGCTATAAGTCCTTCATCAATTGATAAGATCAATCAGCAAAAGATTAAAGAAAGCACCATTAAGGATGATCTATATAAGGCATTAAAACAACAGAAATCAATTCAGTCTCCAATCCCAATTGTTGCTTCCATCCCACCTAAACCAGTCAAACAGTTCGGTCATAGATACTTGGAAAGAAATGAATCATTGGTTGTTTTGACATTAGGTTCAAATGATATAAGAGAAGACACACCTGTTGTCCATCTTGATCGTGTCCCAATCTCTAAAGTTCATTCAACGGAACTTGACACCGCCTTATCATTGGTTATTAGCAGAAAGCAAAAAGGGTCATATGCTGATGATGATTCTGATTTTGTTGACAATGATGAAGAATTCCAACATACTGTTATTGATTTACCATTAGATGAAGTTGAACCAATAACTATTCGTTCAAGAGATACTGATCCAAAGGATGAGATCATTTTTTTTGATATTGTTCCCACTTATGGTGGTCAACACAAACAACAGAAGATTTTGGGTAGAGCTGTTGCTGTCTTGGATAAGATCTATACTGATGTTGGTAAACATAGAAGTTCATTGCATAGGTTAGTTACACTACCAATCATTGAGACAGAAACATTAGACATATTAGGTGTGATTAATTTTGAAGTTTTGATTGTTACTCCTTTCATTCATCCAAATTTGAGCATTAATAAGACTGAAACTTATTGGAAATCTTTGATACAATCAAGAGTTATTGGTCATCGTGGTTTAGGTAAAAATAACAACTCCAAGAATTCTTTACAATTAGGTGAAAACACATTGGAATCATTCATTGCTGCTTCTTCATTAGGTGCTTCATACGTAGAGTTTGATGTTCAATTGACCAAAGATCATGTTCCTGTTGTTTATCATGATTTCTTAGTTGCTGAATCAGGTGCTGATATCCCAATGCATAATTTGACTTTGGAACAATTCTTGAATATTAACCGCGTGCCTGGTGATGATGATACCAAGGTGAGACACTCTAAAGATGATTCCTATGTTTTTAGACCAAGATCAGCATCACATCTATCCACATTGAATGAACATTCTGAAATGGAAAGCAGAAACATTTATAATGATAAAATGAAATTAACAAGAACTTTCAAAGAGAAGGGATTCAAGGGTAATTCAAGAGGTAATTCCATTGCTTCATCATTTGTCACATTGAAAGAGTTATTCAAGAAAATTCCGAAAAATGTTGGGTTCAATATTGAATGCAAATTCCCATTATTATATGAAGCTCAAGAAGAAGATATTGGTGAAACTTTTGTTGATTTGAACTTTTGGATAGATACTGTTTTGAAAGTTGTCTTTGATAACATGGATGGTCGTGATGTTATTTTCAGTTCATTCCATCCAGAAGCATGTCTGTTATTATCTTTGAAACAACCAAATATCCCAATTCTGTTCTTGACTGAATCAGGCACCACATATATGCCAGATCTACGTTGTGTTTCATTACAAAGTGCAATTCGTTTCTGTAAGAAATGGAATCTATTAGGTGTTGTTTCTGCTTCGGAACCAATTATCAAATGTCCAAGGCTAGCAGGTGTTGTTAAATCAAGTGGGTTGATTTGTTTCACTTATGGTGCTCTAAATAATGATCCTCAGAATTCTAAATTACAAATGGAAGCAGGTGTTGATGCTGTTATCGTTGATAATGTTTTGGCTGTTAGAAAGGGATTAACTAAAGAATCAAGTGGAAATAAGAAAGTTGATAAACAGAATGTTGAAGATCAAAGAGAAGAGATTGAAGAAGTGAAGAAACTGGTTAATGAGACGGATATTTTGACTATTTGAAGAGTAGGGAGTGCTTGAATAAACATTCATTAGATTTTTTTTTACTAGATTTAATTTATAGTTTTTGATTTATTAGTTTTTTTGTACATAAATGATATAGATACATATAAAATAGAAAATCCTTCATTTGCTTCTCTTACCCTTAACTTTGAAGGCACTTGTCTCATCTTCATAAATGTAGTTTGATTTTTTCAACCATGCGTTTATGGAATGTTTAATTTTAGAAACACCACCATCTGAATGAATGCCTCTTCCAGTAATAATAATAAATGGTTCAAGCATTCTTGCAAATTCACCAGGCCCTGCACGCCCTATATCTTCCCTTGCCTTTAATTCATCATTCCACCATTCTTCTAATGCCTTTACAGTGGTGATTTTAGCATTTTGGACATTGAAATGGTGTAAATCTAACTTGTTATCTCTTTTAGCGAATATTAATTGTCGTTTCTGAAGTGAGATTTGGGTGTTGTCTAATTTGATATCGCTAGTGGAGTCAGTAGTGTGCCTGTTTCCACTTAATGCTGACCCTGAGTGTTTTTTCTGTTTCTTTTTGTTGATAACCGGTGAGAATTCCTCGATTGAGACGTTTTGTGAATTGACTAGTCTGGAATAATCTAACGGTGCTTCTTTATATGTCTTACCTATTCCTTTGTTTTCAATAATGTAGAACGCTAAGTTGAGGACCTTGGAAGTGTCTCCTTTGAAGTATTTCAGACAATCAGTGTAGAATTCCCATGATATTTGAACTAATGTCTTATCATCAGATACTAAATCACCGAGATCTTGAACTTCTTCATTGTTTTCATCAAAAAGATATGGTGTTTCTTCTTCTTCAGCAGATTGTTTGGCAGTTATTGGTCTGCTTCCATTAGCTTGAATCCTTCCACCTTTCGGTATGTTTGGATTTCTATTCAGGGTCTTTTCCAAAGAATAATTATAATCAGAAGTCGTCGGTTTGTTCTCCAGTACTTGTGGATATTTGATGATATCAACTAATGCATCAACCACGTCTTTTCTATGTTTCTGGAATACAATTTCTGCATCTAATTGACTTAATCCTGTTAAGTCTGAGATTCTCTCAATTTTGGAAGCATCATTACTCTTTCTCTTAACAGCCGAAGATTTCGAATTAGTAGTTGATGAGGTTGAAACATCAGGAAAGCCATCAGGATTTTCAATAAGGTAATTGATAGCCATTTGCATGTCGTTGTTATTATCAATCAATGCGCATTCGATAACGTGTCTCTTCGTGTTGGGGAACATGGCCATTATCTCAGAGACTTGTAAATCTATTTGATCTTCATTTTCTGATTCCAATTCTGATTCCGATTCTGATTCTGACTCCAGTTCTGATTCTGTCTCTGATTGATCAAACCGGAAGGCAGACGAATACAATAGAGATGATGGGTTCGAAGCGCTGTGGAATGACCGTGAGACAGGGTAGGACAGCGGTGACGAAGATCCTGTTTGATTATTTTGATCTTTACTGTTTACATCATCTGTCTTTCCATCTTCTTCATCCAGATCCTCAACAAGTGCATTAAACAGCCCATCATCTTCAATACCATCATCCAAGTTCAAATCGAACGAGTTCGTCAACATATAATCAACTGTTTTCTCAAAATCATTATCGAACTCCTTCAGCGTTGATGAGATTTGATCTCTGGGAATATGTGGGAATAATTCATGGATTTCTTGAGAGCTTGTGTCCATTGTCTATACCACTCGGAAATAAGTGGGGTTGTAGTGAATATTGAGCGTGATTGGGGGAGTGTTTGGAGTAAAAATTTGAGGAACTGGGTGCAGTTGCAGGAGGTTTATATTCTGTTGATGTTTTCGAAAGTGTTGATTTTCCTTTGTTTCATGATTTTCTAGAATGTCGAAACCACAGAATTGGGAAACCTGGCAAAATGTCAGTTAACTGGCAAGTATGGCATCTCATTAGAAAGATATGGATCTATATATGGTGCAAGGGTCCTTTTTAGTCTTCAATGAACTATTAACGCCCCAATTCTTCAATTATTGAATCCACATCACGTGACCATACCCTTAACTACTACAAAATGTTCAATCAAATGACTAGATATGCAATTAAACAGGTCTCAGAATAGTACAATAGTACACAGTCAGTTCTCACTCTTTTCCAACGTCCGCGTTTTTATCAACGTTTTCAACAAAGCCAACCATTTTGTTAAATCCTCTTCAGTTTCTGCACAAAATCGTACTCTTTTCAATGGTGTGATGAACAACATACAATGCAATTTGGTTCGACTTAACGGATCCAATTCAACAACGTCAAGGATATCATTGACGTTAATCTTCTTATAGATTTTATTCTGTTCTGAATCTTTAATTGACTTGAAAAAGAATAAGAAATGATTAGTGAGAATCATGTAATATTTCTTCCATTGATTATAACGCTTCTTTAAACGGTATATATTCCCTTTGCCAATGATGTGGTCTGGCGAGGAGGATGCAAGGGAGTTGTAGTAGCTGATGGCTGGTAATGCGTTTGTGTCTTTTTGTTTCCGTGATTGTGAATCATCATCATCGTTATCATCTTCTCCTTCATCTGATTGATTATCGTATTCTTCGTCTTCTTCTTCGATGACAGAGGCTGGGATTTCCGGTGGTGCAATCTGGTTTATGCTAGTGGAGGAGTGGTTTCTGGATGATAGGTTTTCGTTGTCGCCAGATGTGAAGTTGTCGTCTGTTCCACTTAATTGTAAGTTTTGTAAATCATTGGGTAGGAACTGGACAGAATCTGTGCTTAGTTGAGGTCTAACAAACTTGAAATCATCTTTAGTGACTTCTTTCTCAATGACACCATTATCAATGAATTTGTCTTCCCCGTCTGTCTCATCTCTCTGGTTGATCATCAAATCCAACGCACCTATCCATTTCTTATAGGTCACCTCATCAGTTGCCTTGAGATGAAATATCTTCTTGTTCGTAACTAAAATGAAATGAAACTTGTGGTGGTCCGGAATCTCATTGAAACTGAGCACCTCGTCCAACTTCAACACTTTCAATGCCTTGTATTCCTTGGAGTCCTTGTAATACGAGATTTGGTTTCTTCTCAACACAACCCATCTTTTCTGCCAGTTGTGCGATTTGTTCCGTTTCAAAAGGTACGAGGACAGGACAATCTCATGCTGACTGATATCTGGTGATTCGATAACGGAGACTGCTGCCATTGCTGTGCGTGTGGTGGATGCGGGGTCTCGGTGGTACTCTGGTTGCATGATTTGTTGAATGAATTGAGAAAGTCGGAATTAGGGAAGTGCCGACCGGAACTGAGAATGACACAAGGAAACTCATTCTCAACATCACCAACCCCATAACAAGAGCCATGGTCACCGGAAGAACCAGTTCCACACAGATTGTTACCTAAGAAAAAGGCTATGAAAGTGTCAAATGTCCTCCAAGTTCCCAATGATGGTTTCCCCATGTTTCCTGTCATGTAGTGTGCTTCTACCAGATCCATTGTCTATATAAAGGCAGAGGAAAAAAAAAATAATTCCCCTTATCTTTTGCCACTCTCCAACCGTCAATTCCTCAAGAAAACCCACGTCAGAATGGTCCAGAAGAACCCTCCGCAGACATTCGCTGATGCTGGCTCAAATCCATTTGACGCATTGTCTCCAGAATTGTTAAGAGAAGTTGTCGTGCGTGAAAGAAGGATTGTCCAATTGGCAGAAGAAGCACTTAGAAAACAGTAAATCAAAGATTTAGTTGAGAGAGAGTACTTGAAGTTTCAGTCACGTATCCTTGATGCAATCTCGAGAAATCTTTGTCAGATGGAGGCTAGGATGATTGAAAGGATAGATGGACTGAAGACAAGTTTAACTGAGATGCAATCCAAGACTCTTTCAGTTACTCAAAATATGGCAGAGGCTATTCAAAATATGACGGAGGTTGCGAAGATGTTTGAGGCACTGAAACTAGATGCCGAATAGGTGATGGATCTCTTAGATAGAGAAAAGTACTGAAGATACCAACTGACTTTATTACTTTGCCTACTGTTGCTCTTACTATTTAATGATTGATGAAACACTAATATCTTTGCTAATGGATAATGATTTAATATCTGCTTTGTAGCGATTTGGCCCTATTCTAGTTGCTTGGACTCCTGTCAAAAGTCCTAACTGTACAACCTACTGAACCTGAAAAAAAAAAAAAAAAAAAAAATGGTTATGTTCCGATGGCCGGATCTGAGATCTCAAAAAATCCGAAAATATCGAATGATGTAAAATATAAACAAAGGATTTGACAGCTTATTTCAAGGGCACACCACACACAGAAGATGGCCAAGCACAGAAGCAGAAAGAAACCGGCATCTACCAAGAAGAGTACCAGCGTCGGATACCAGAAAAAGCCGCAAAAAAATTCAGGTTATGATGATCCGATTAACTCATTTTTCCAGGCATATACGAATGAGAATTTCGATGACTACCAGGCAACTAGGGATGAACTGAACAAGTTGAGGGAGCTGGTGTCGCAGACTTTGAATTCTAATAATAGATATCGTGCTGAGATTCTGGAATCTTATAATGTATTGTCGAAATTGATGGATATTAATACAAATTTGAACTCTTTTGAATTTAAGATTTTGAATAATAGTATTGAAATTAATAGACTGGATGATTTGAGGTTTGATTTATCCCTGATTAAGACTCTATTGGATAGAATTAACACAATTGATGATGATCTGGATAAGACAAGCAGTCACGAGATATCCAGAATCAATCAATATTTGGCCAAGCATTTGAAAATTAGTGATTATCTGCTAAATAATGGATTCTTATTGATCAAGATTTATTACAAGGTTCTAAATTTAAAGAATTTCTTGAGTGATAAAGTGCTGAATTTTTACATCAAGGCCAGATTGTTAGTGATTTATTTTGAATTGCAGAAAATTGATGAATTATTAGATTCTCAACCAGATTCAATAGTCAAAGACCAACAAGATTTTAAATCTGTCTTAGTCTCATACAAAGATTTCATCTTAGTGCTGATCAATCAATTGAATGATGCCATAGAAGAAAGAAACTCAGAACAGATAAATGAATGTCTGAACATTCTAAAAGATGTTGAAAAAATGTATGAATCCTTCAGGATGAATTTCCTATTTGAACAAGAATTAGAAGAATACAGCAATCAAATCATGGAGAAAGAATATGATGAATCCATGATGACACCAGAATCTTCAACAGCATTAACATCATCATCTGCATTAAACCACAACAATTCCAACACCAAAACAAGCATCACTGCAGAATTACCATACCTATTACAAGCATTCGATGATGCCAGAAATTTGGATAAAGAAATATCATCATATCATGACCTAAACAATACCAATAGCCCCACCAAGAAAATCACAGCAGCATCATCATCATCCTCACTATCATCATCCACGATATCATCACCACCAATGACATCGTCTACATTGCAACCTAACATCAATATAAATAACCAGAGGGAACCTTCTCATATTCATAGTCATTTACAATCTAAGAAATTTGGTATTGTTACACCAAATGTTGGATTCAACAATAATTTATTAAATAGCATATATGGATTACATCCAAAGGATACCAATAAGCATGCAAATCATTTCCATAATGAAGTGGATTGAATATTATCATGGAGAAAGAAACAGCATAGAAAAATCATGAAATTGCATCAGATATCAATAGAGAGAAGAATAATATACCATTTTATTATTATTACATAATACATTCAGGTATATACAAACGAAATAGAAATACGGGATTTTTATACTGATTAATTTACGAACGAAATCAGGGTTATGCAATTTTGTAAAGTTCATTCATAAAAGGTCGTATATTCGTAATAATCATCATCATGAATAAGTGGAACAATATTCACTCATGTTCAACCACATGCCATTCACTTCGTTTACTTCTTGTTTTCGAAGTGATGTATTTCATAATCTTCTCATGTAATTGTTGTAATGTCAATGGTTTCACTGGTTTACCTGTAGTGTCCTCTGACAATCTGTGATCGTTATAGCCAAGTTTATATATCAATTCATCCATTTTAAAAAGTTGATTCAGGTTGATTCTTGTGATATCGATCAGCTCCAAATTCTGTAATATAAAGAGTGTGTTGTGTATCAACTTGGCCAATATTAGAGTAAACTCATTCATTTCTTTTATCTCCAGCTCAAAAATCTGGGTTGTGACATATGAATAAGTTACAGGGATATCATAAGGTAATATCATCAATAAAATCTTACTCACTGAATTCACATATTTGATGCCTTTCTCCAAGCTGGAGTCAATGACATCTTTGTCAAATTCAAGAATGTTGAATATTGGGAGGATTGGTGAAAATGAAATCATGTACATATTTCTATCATTTGAGATCTTCTTATTTTTTAATATTGAAAGATTAATTAATTCTTGAAATAACAAAGACTTGGATATGTTGATTTGATTGATAAGTCTTGAATTATCAAATGTTAATTCCCCATTGGTTTGGGTTTGTTTCATAGATAACTTCTCCTTCCTGATTCTAATACTCTCCTTCTTTTGCTCAGTCTTAATTCTCAGCAGATCCAAACTGTTACGCTTATCATTGACCTTATTCCGCACATACTCCACAGATCTCCTCAATTTACTTAAATTATACCTCAGCAATATCAAATCAATAGTCAATAACCTTGACCCCAAAACAACACTCATCTGAACCTCATCTTTCAAATCCAGCCCATCATCTAGAAACATCTTAATAAATTCGTCATTGCTAACATTGCGTAGGATCTCATTGATCTTCGTCTTGGATGTTTCAACAACACTCAATGATTCAATGTATTGTAACTTCACAGGCAATAACTCAAAATTGACACAGTTTGAACAGAGAAGATCTGAATGGCGACGACATATTCCACAGCCACAAGCCATTGTCAATTCAACGATTACAGAAATACCAGTAGTGGCTTGTGAATAAGTGGTATTAAAGTTTATAGAAATTTGCAGAAACTTTTTGTGACAAAACATGGTTCGGGACACAATCAAGACCGACTATATTACGTAATATATGACGAGATTAAGAAATTAAGATTACATAATCGGTTGCTGCACCTCCCGGGTAACCCCTGCTGGCTGTTTTCGAGAATTTCGAATTCTCCTTATAATTCAACAGTTATCAACAATCAGCAAAAGAACCAACCAAAACCCATACTCAATTCACATAGAATGTCACTCTCAGACAGAGAATTGTTCGAGCTTAACCAGAAGGCCGTCACTGAGGGCTTCAAAATCAAACCAAGATTGAATTATAACACTGTTGGAGGTGTCAATGGTCCCCTTGTGATTTTAGAAAATGTCAAGTTTCCACGTTTCAATGAAATTGTCAACTTAACTTTACCTGATGGAACTGTTCGTGCCGGTCAAGTGTTAGAAGTGCGTGGTGACCGTGCGATTGTGCAAGTCTTTGAAGGTACTTCTGGTATTGATGTCAAGAAAACAAGGGTTGAATTCACTGGTCAAAACTTAAAGATTCCTGTCTCTGAAGATACTTTAGGTAGAATCTTTGATGGTTCTGGTAGACCAATTGATAATGGTCCAAAAGTTTTTGCTGAAGATTATTTGGATATCAATGGTTCTCCAATCAACCCTTATGCTAGAATTTATCCAGAAGAAATGATTTCTACAGGTATTTCAGCTATCGATACCATGAATTCAATTGCTAGAGGTCAAAAGATTCCAATCTTTTCAGCATCTGGTTTACCTCATAATGAAATTGCAGCTCAGATCTGTAGACAAGCAGGTTTAGTTAGACCAACCAAGGATGTTCATGATGGTCATGAAGATAATTTCTCTATTGTCTTTGCAGCCATGGGTGTTAATTTAGAAACTTCAAGATTCTTTAAACAAGATTTTGAAGAAAATGGTTCATTAGAAAGAACTTCGTTATTTTTAAATTTGGCTAATGATCCAACTATTGAAAGAATCATTACCCCAAGATTGGCTTTAACCACTGCTGAATATCTTGCATATCAAACAGAACGTCATGTTTTGACAATTTTAACTGATATGTCTTCATATGCTGATGCCTTAAGAGAAGTTTCTGCTGCTAGAGAAGAAGTTCCAGGTAGAAGAGGTTACCCAGGTTACATGTATACTGATTTGTCCACCATTTATGAAAGAGCTGGTCGTGTTGAAGGTAGAAATGGGTCAATTACTCAAATTCCAATCTTAACTATGCCAAATGATGATATTACACATCCAATTCCTGATTTAACTGGTTATATTACCGAAGGTCAAATCTCTATTGATAGACAATTATCTAACAGAGGTATTTATCCACCAATCAATGTCTTGCCATCATTATCAAGATTAATGAAATCTGCCATTGGTGAAGGTATGACTAGAAAAGATCATGGTGATGTTTCCAATCAATTGTATGCTAAATATGCCATTGGTAGAGATGCAGCTGCTATGAAAGCTGTTGTCGGTGAAGAAGCATTATCAAATGAAGATAAATTATCATTGGAATTCTTGGAGAAATTCGAAAAGACATTCATTGCTCAAGGTCCTTATGAAAACAGAAGTATCTTTGAAAGTTTGGATCAAGCTTGGTCATTATTGAGGATTTATCCAAAGGAAATGTTGAACAGAATTTCACCAAAAATCTTGAATGAGTTTTATGATAGAGCTGTCAATGAGGCCAATGAAGAAAGAAAACAAGATGCCGGTGAAGACCAAAGAACCGAGGAAAACTTGATTGATGCTTGATGCATTTTGTCGATTCTTTTTGTGATAATTCGTATACTTTTAATAGATTTCCTATAGCAGATTCGCGAAAATATGAAATTAATTTCGATATAAAACCATCTCATCGCATTAAACAAGGTGCATAAAGACAAGCTCCAAAGTGAATAATTGACCGTTTTATTTGATCACTTTACTAACATTGCTATGTCCCAACCTCTGAATGATGGCAAATCCGTGAAAATCGTGCTTTTGGGGGCGCCCTGTGTCGGGAAATCGACCTTTGCGAACAGAATCCACACCGGCTTCTTCCGAGAGACATATTACCCAACACACAAGTCGACGATGCTCTTATTTGATTTCAGACCAGAATCAGCAAAGGCCAGGTCCATTTTGGATGAGTATGGCTCACTCGAGGCAAAGCAATTCATAACTAAAAATGACGATATTTTATTGTCTCCTGTGATATTCCAGTCTTATAACAAGGCCATTCCACCAACTGAACTAAGAAAGAGAAGAAGCTCCTCATTCACTTCCAAGAACGCAGCAAAGAACAATTACTACTCTTACAAGTTCCAGGATGAACAGAATTCCACACATTACAAAGAACCACTCGTCTCTCCAATCCAGATAGAACTAATTGATACTCCTCCATTTAAACCTCATTTAGTCGTGCCATTCCTCGAGGTGTCATTATACAGGAACTTGGACAGGGAAGACCTTCACAACTTAGCTAATGAGCCAAGAAGACCAGTCAACACAAACCCATTGTTGGTCGCTTCAGGTGCCAGTGAATTAGACGGGAACGTCAATGGGTATATTTTCACATACTGCGCTGTTCCATCCTTGAATCCTCCATCTTATGACGAATCACTCACGCCTACTTCATCCAACGAGACCGGCAGTCAGACAGAAGAAGAGAAAAGGCAGCTGACGAATCCATTGCCAAATGTGACATCGTCAAAGAAAACAGAAGATTCTTCATTATCAGTGTTGGAATTGATGAGAGGTGCCATATTTGATGCTTGGAAAGAGTTCAGAACGTATCAAAAGAAGAAACAAAAGGGATCAGAAGGTGATGTATATTCTTTGGTCTATGGAATTAAACAACTTTGGAAGATGAAAAATTACGAAGAAGAACAACGCAAATTGGAAGAATTGAGAAAGATTAGTACACATTTGGATGATTTAGATATTGATCCAAGTTCTCCTGATTGTCCACCACCAATCATCATCATGTGCACACATGCCAAACACGAGGGTGCGAGTCCTTTGTTGATTGAACAGGGCAAGAAGTTGGCCAGTGAATGGAAATCTTCGTTTGTTCTTGTGGATAATGAATTTGATGAGAATGTGGAGGAGACACTTGCTTTGATGATTAGAGAGATTGTTGAAAGGGAGAAGTTACAGAAGACCAGGGGGAAGAAGAAATGGTGATGCTTTATTGTTAAGATGATACGAGATGTTACACCGTCATTTTTAAAACTGGATATTGAACAGAGACCATGAATGAAACTAACTACAAAGTTCTAGCAAATACATATATATAATAATTAATTAATTTTCGTTCGAATTACTGCCTCTTTAACTAATTTGGAATTCAAAAATGGTAATGATTTGTGTTGGTAACCGATCTTCTCTTTTTTTGTTCCTTTTCTCATTTGTATAATGCAAATATTCTTTTTTTTTGTATGCAAATTGCAACACCTGATAGTTCCTCAAAATTTGAAACTGTTTCCTCTGTAACTTCTTAGCAACTGGCAAATAATGTAAATATGGTAGCAGTCAATCATAATAGCAAATGTTGTCAGGGCACTAACTCTTCAGGTTCCTCTTGCACCTCTTATAGCTCTTGCAGCAACTCTTCCGCGGACCGCATGGGTAAAACCCTCGTAAATGCCCTGAAATTGCTAGTTCATAGCATTGTTCATGTTGGTAGTATCGTTCCGATGCTGTCTCTGTTCTTCGGCAAGAGTGTCAATTGACTGTTGGATACCTCGAACAGATTTTTGTAGCTCTTGTAATGTTCTAGTAATATCTGCTAAAGCTTGGTTCTGTGGGTGATTTTCAAATTCTTCAGTGACTCTGTTCCTGATAAATTCTTCTTGATGAAGTGAAGTTTGAACATCACAATGCTTTCTGTTGAGAAACAGGTCTCATTCGTTCTAAAGCTGACATTTCAACTTCATTATAGGGGTTTGGCATCGGCTCAGGAGCGGCGCCATGAGCTGCTAAAAAATCACTGGGAGATACTGGAGAAAATTTCTACTTGGTTCGATTCTCCTCTGTTTTCCAAAGATAAAAGTACCTTAAATAAACCACCATAGATAAAAAAGCTTCGCTCTGAGTTTTACCAGTGATCTTCTTGGGCGAGGTTTTAAGCTTAACGTGATTGTATTGCTTTGATCATAGACAACAGTTAAATATGATAAGGTTCCAAATGGTGTTTCTTATAGATTTCTGAGCAGATATCCTGAGTCTGTTATTTTCTACTTAATAATTCTCAAGATACAAATCTCAGAGTTTTTCTTGACTGAATCAAAGGAAAGATCTCGATATGGAGAGCTTATAGAAATGGGATCGATATAGGTCATTATGGAGGGACAAAAGATCATGCTTCAGATGCAACCTTTTCCACATACTTCTGTTTTGGTAGATGCTACTAAATTATCAGCTCTATATTGCTTCTTCTCTACTGAAAAAGGAAATTAAAATATGGATGAATCCAGGTAAAAAGTATGGTTCTATACTTTAGGCCTTCTCCTCCTCCCATCTTGCGATATGTTCATTCGTATTGTAGTACAATTACCACATCAAAACCAGCAACAACACTTTCTTGCTGCAGCAGTTGCTGAATAACACATAGGATACACAAAGAATGGGCAAAGAAATATCCAGTAGCTACAGATCCACCAGAGGAGTCTGAGCGACGTTTGCGTGATCGGAATCAGCTAAAGCTATCTCTGAAGTTGCTTCCACTAAGTCCTCAGAATGAAGCCAAAAACAAGTCACCGATTCGAGAAACACCCAGAACAAACCAACCAAAAAGACGGTAGAGCGTGCCACCTCTACTCTTGACCAGGCTTCTTGGCATGTTGAATAATGATACGGTTTTGATCAAGAGGAGAAAAATCCCTAGATTCAACAGGAGTTGGACTTCTGCTGCGCCGTTGAGTGTAGATGAGCTTGATTGTATAATTGAAACAGAAGAACAGTATTTGGTTCAGTGCTGGAAGTCAATGGGCACAAACTTTTGGGGGCACAGAGTGGGCTACAAACAAAACTCTCATTAGTCTCTTCAAAATCATAACTAAACACAAACCAATACTAAAATCTTTTTCTTCTTATAATATGTAAATAAAAAAATAATATTCACCCATCACTCATTGATGAATGGATTCAATGCATGAACAGTTAAGCATGGTAATGCCATACCAATCTCTGCTCTTAGTAAAATAGGAACTGTTTCTAATTCCCTAATCTCTTGGATATAATCATCATCTCCTTCTCTTCTTAATTCCAAATCTTTGAAAAATTCATTCAATTCATTATTGTCATTATTGACTGCTGGTGGAGTCAATTTCAATCTTGATAATTCATTCGATAATTCTTCTGATAAAATTGAATTGGATTTCTTCTTCTTGCGTTCACTTAAAACTCTAGCAATTTCATTGGCTCCAACTTTGAATTGATTCTTAATGGAGTTTCTATAACTTAGTTTATTCTTTCTTTCATCTTCTGGAATAAAAGTAGCTGAATCAACACCCTTTTCCCAATATAATTCTAATAATCCTTCCTTTTTATCAAATTCACATTTCTTTAAAGGTAATTGATCACCATGAACTCTCTTTTCAATACCAAATTCAGGAATGAAAACATCAAATGATGATTCATAAACTTGTAAAACCTTAGCATAAACAATCAATTGTCCAATATTTTCACTCATGTCATTGATGGTTTTGCACAAGATCAAATGGATTGATTGATCTTGAGCATTCTTAGCACAATCTTTCTTGAAATTACAGTATTCTGCAGTCATTTTCAATGATTCAATATCATCTTTCAATTCAATTTCAATACCCTTTTCTTGTTGTAAGACCAATTTTAATTGTCTGTGAACAACCAAGTCAGAATAACGTCTTAATGGTGATGTAAAATGAGTGTATAATGGTAAATTAAAATAGAATGCACCAAAGTTCTCAGGTTCAACTTTACCGGCAATGAAATATTTGGATCTTGTTAAAGTCTTATAAAATAGAATTTCAACAATTTCTCTTGTCGTATTATCTTTAATTTTCATGATTGAATTGATTAAACTGGATGATGATGAAGTATCTAATTCAATACCAAAGTTCGAAATTTTCTTCTTGAAAGTTTCTAATTTAGTTAAAGTTGGCAAGCCTTGTCTTCTTAAAAATGCTTGATCACCTAAAATGGCATAATTTCTTTGAGCAATAGTACCATTAACTTTCAAAAAGATTTCATTCAAAATGTTGAAACTTAGGTTTGTTTCAAAAATGTTCAAATTCAATCTAATCTTTTCATCATCAATTTGATCCAATAATGTTAAATTAGTTTCATTTTTCAATTCTGGATTTTCTAATCTTTGACGTTTGAATTCTCTTGAAATTAATGAAATTGTTTTAATGTAATCCTTTGAGGCACTTGAAATTCCATTACTAGAATCTTCATCTTTCAAAACTAAATCAATTTCATCAAATGATAATTTAATTTTTGGCTGAATAAAACTTTCACCAATCCAAACGTTATCAATTTCAAAATTCTTAGTATCAATTTCAAAACAAACTGAAATTGATAAACTCTTTGAATTCTTTTCAAAACTCAATAATTCATTAATTTTTTGAGGGAACAAACTAACAACCTTCTGAGCC
This sequence comes from Komagataea qinlingensis, assembly GCA_030563005.1. Taxonomy (NCBI): domain Eukaryota; kingdom Fungi; phylum Ascomycota; class Saccharomycetes; order Phaffomycetales; family Wickerhamomycetaceae; genus Komagataea; species Komagataea qinlingensis. Next base: position 164,460 of record JAKUAP010000015.1, read on the forward strand.
AAAGTAACTGTAGTGGATCTCTTTCTTGAATTTTTATCCAAACTAGAACCTTCTTTAACAAAAGTAGAGACATCAGTAATATGAATACCTAACTCAATCTTCTCAGTAGACAATCTCTTAACATGAACTGCATTATCACTTAATTGACCAGTTTCACTGATAGCTAAAACATAATCCTGTGTGAAATCTCTTCTCTTGGAAAATTCATCATCATAATCAACATCTTCAACTTCAAAATCATCTTCTTCATTAGGATCTTCAGGATTCAAATATTCATCACAAATGAAATTGCTATCTCTTAAAATAGCCTCGACTTCAATGTTTGGATCATTGATATCACCTAATTCACCAATCAATGTACCGAATGGATGTAATGAAGTGATTGGCCATCTCTTAATACTTGCAACGAATAATTTGTTGGAATAAGTATCAACTTTTTCAACAAAATCTTTTGGTGCTTGTTCAGTTGGAATAGCAATCAATGGAACTTTCTTATCTGTTGGCTTGAACCAAACAATCTTTGGTCTATTATTGTTATGATAATTATTGTTGTTCGAATTGTTCTTGTTATTATTATTGTTTTGTTGCTGTTGTTGAGATGGTCTTAATAAACCAAGAGTACCTGAAAACAATTGACCTGGGATTCTATCAATGACAGCAACAACATGACCCGCATATAATGGTTTATATTCATCATTAATTTCTTCTTCTTCAACTAATAATAATGATTGACCTTCCACTTCAACATCATCGTTTTTCTTTAATGTTGGACGTTGCTTTAAAGAACCTCTTCTTTTCAAACCTGGATGTTGTGCGTCTTCGTCATTGTTCGATGAACCAGATTGAGCATTTGACGATGAAGATGGTGCACTTGAAGTAGAATGAGTGGAAGCATCATTATGAACATCATCAACTAAAGAATCTTTAACATTTGAAGACAAACTAATAGAAGCTGAAGAATTATGATCTTTTCTTCTCTTTTTTTCTTCTTTTTCTCTCTTTGACGACCAAACTTCATCAACACTTAATAATTCAACAGCAACTAAATCACCTTCTAATGCTCTATTTCTATCCTTGGAACCACAAATGAAGATATCAGCATCTAATAATCCATCAGTGGAAACATAAGCATCTGAACGATTCTTCTTATTGACTCTTAAAGTACCAACAACAAGACGACCTTCTGCAACTAGATCAGGAATAGAAGATTGTGGTAAATATGGAGCAAATAACGATTTTCTTCCATTTTGTTGATTACCACCAGAGACCTGGAAATTTGAAATTGATGAGATTGAATTTCCACCAAATGAACCTCTTGATCTATGACCTGGAGTGAAATGTGATTGTTGTTGTGGTGAATCATCAAACTGTGATTGTTGCTTTGATGGAGATTGTTGTCTTCTCCAATTGGAATTTATATCTGAATTTCTTGAATTTGTTCTATAATGACCAGATTGACGACGTTCATGGAAATTAGGTTGTGGCGGAGGCAATAAATCATTTGGATTCAGGAATTGATTACTTGACGAGGAGGAGGATTGTGGTGGTTTAGAAGGGAATTGGAATGATCTGGATGGTGAAGAACCATGTTGTTTCGAAGGACCACCATTAATGGATGATTTTCTCGATAATGATGAAGGCGAATTGGTAGATGGTGGTTCAATTGAAGTTGGTGGGAACTTGAAATTGTTTTGAGATGGTTCAACTTCGGTTTCAATGTCCTTACCGGCTCTTTGGGCTTGGACTTGAGCAGCAGCTTTCTTAGCTTCGTTCAAACCTAATGAATGTCTTCTGTTATGACCTAATTGAGAACCTTGTTGATTACTCGAGGTGAATTTTGGTGGAGGAGCCAATGTTTGAGGTAATGCAAATGAACCCATGGCACCAGTGATAGATGATTGAGCTCTTCTGTGGGTATTGTTGTTACTATTGTTAAGATTAGCTGAACCGCTATTGGATCTTCTATGCTGATGATTGATCCTGTTATTGCTGTTATACTGAGATTGTGGTTGGTTTTCTTGACCTTGTTGAGCAAGGATCTGTTGTTGCTGCTGCTGAACCAATTCCAATTGACGTTGAAGATGGATCTGTTCGATCATCAAAGTGGTCAATTCTGAAGGAGAACGTCTATGAGCAATATGGATTTGTTTCGGGTTCTTCCCGTGTGTAGTGGTGAACGACTTTTGGCTGTTGCCATTGTTGTTATTGTTGTTCGACATTGCGACCAGGTTGTTTCCACTAAAATTGTGTTTTGTTTTATCAATGAATTGGCACCTTCAGTAGGCTGACTAGTTAATGGATAGTCAGTGAAAGCAACTTCTGGGGCAAAAAAATGGGGATGGGAAGTAAGGAACAAGGGGTCTTCCTGAACTTGCTGGAGAGAGTGACGTCGATAAGGGCAGTGTATGGCAATTGAGCAGGTTAAGGAACGAACGCACAAGAAAGAACTTGGGGGTGATGAGGACGATGGCGTTTGATAAAGGTTAGTGTGAGTGAGCTCAAAAAGTTAACAGTTTTTTTTTTCTTGTTAAATTTGAATTTCTCGCCATTCAAAGTTTTTTTCTTTAACCTTTTCGTGAAAATTCAATGTTATGCGCGGTTTAGCAACTTAAAAATAGAAACTTCAGAAAATTAGAATCCTCACCAAAATTAAAGTTTTTTAAATTGATCTGATCCGAACGTTAAATTCGATTGAGTTGTACAGTATCACTTGCCAGTACAATCAAACTATAAAATTTCGCCAATTTCGCAAGCCTTACAGTGGCCTCATATATCCGATATAACCCAGTAATTTTTCAAACCTAATTTTGTCACATGAAAGTCGTGCGCGTGTGACCCACAAACGATGAATTTCCTAATCGGAATGTTTATTTCAATTTTTCTCAGAAATTTCGTTTCTCCACAACAGTACAGGTTGCCATAATTTTGAAAACCACTCCTTCAACTTAACCATTGATAAGAGATCTCACATAGATTTGAATATAATGGGGCAGCTGTTTTCATACCCTATTGCAACCCATGATGTCGAGCTCAGTAATAACGCAGTGACGGTGTCCCAAACGAGAGGCCATAGAGTACAACAAGAGGATTATTATACGATTAGCGAACATTTCAACATTCCTTTCAAAAAGAACAATAAAGAGATTGAAATCATATCCAATTTGAAAATAATGGGGATTTTTGATGGTCATGGTGGTCATTTAACTGCACAGTATCTGGGGAAGTATTTCAGTAAGAGATTAGTGAGAAGTCTACAGAATTGTCGGAATGATAAGGGTAAAGATTATGGAGATGTTAAATATCATACAAGTCATGAATTGATAATACAGAGGATTAAGAATGCCTTTTGGAAGTTGGATATTGAATTAAGTGAATATTTGAAAGATGATCTCAGTGGGTCAACGGCGATTGTTTGTGTTATTATTAATGATCATGATTTATATTCTGTTAATTTGGGAGATTCAAGATTGATTATGAGTACAAATGATGCAAATTTAAAAGTTTTGTCGTATGATCATAAACCTAATCATATTGGAGAGTTGATACGGATTAATGAAAACGGAGATTTTATTGCAAATAATAGAGTTCAAGGAATTTTAGCATTGTCAAGATCATTTGGAGATTTTGAATTTAAGATCGGTGAGAATTTATATGAGACTGCAGTTATTGTTGAGCCAGAGATTATGCATCATGAGATTAATTATCAAAAGGATGAATTTATATTGTTGGGAAGTGATGGGGTTTTTGAGATTCTTAATAATAGGGAATTGATCAAATTTATCAATAAGAGAAGAAAGAATGGGATGGATCCAAAGGAGATCTTGAAAGAGATTATTAATGAAACTATGGATAATGCAAATAATGAAACAGGATGTGGGTTTGATAATATGACAATGATACTTTATGAATTTGATAAGTTCAATGAAAAATGTGAAGAGTGTGATGAAATTAAATGATGGGAGTTTGTATAGAATAGAGAATGATTTGTTGCGATTATAGGGTGTTGTAGTATTCAGTCCGAAGCCACACAAGTTTAGTCAGAAACAGAAACAATGATGCACTTCAATTAACTAAAAGAGGAGTCCAGAGCATAATGCAGCCAGCTGTCGAATGGTCATCAAGAATTCCTCTCAATGAGATCGCCGGTGGGTTCTATGATGTGTCGCGATTCGCAGGTCATTCCTGTTTCATTCATAATGAAATGGAGTTAAGCAATGCTGAGACTTTTTTTGAAAGGTCTGAAGTTGACACAGAGATAAGAACACTGCCTCGAAAGTACAGGTTCAGACGTAATCAGCTGTCGAGACATTGCCGAACAACCTGGTGGTTCTTATCACGCCCAGATGCCCAGATAACAGTCAGGTTCTTCGTAGTTGCTGGGTTCCAATTCCAGGGTCATAAGTTATGCCCGTACATACTAATTAATAAACTTTTGACAGCTCCATTTCAGCTTCAGAGCAAAAGTGAGGAGATCCAGGCGGAGAGATAGTATTAGTATTCCATTGCCAGCTAAGATCACACCACCCACCCACGGCTTGGGGCAAAACGTGGGGCTCACGCCAAGGGTGCCCAGCGCTAGGCGGAGTTTCTAACTTTTTAGGCGGTGGCCTTCGAAGACTTAGGCGGATCACTGGAAGGTTGCAACGTGGCAGGACAGGCGGAGTAAATGATCCCAGTTTTTGCGAGCTTAACATGGGCAATTAATTGCTGGAGGTGACAGCAGAACGAGCGTGCTGGCTAGAACTCTGGACAGGGCTCTGTGTGGGCACTGGACAGGCGTGGCCAGTGCTAGGCAGAGCTGCTGGCTCAACTTCGGTGGAAACGGCACATCGCAATTCCCTTCTGTGTACGACAAACCGTGACAATACGTATTATTTTGTATAAATACCGTCCAAGACCCTGAATTTTTCCTGTGACATTGAAACACAAAACCTCGCCACAAAACCCGCCCACACATCGTCAAATGCTCTCCTCCTACCAGAGAAGAGTCTCCTTCGACTCGCTCTCCCAGAACAGAGAGTTTGAAGTCGACAACCCGCCGCATATTCCTCCACAGTACGAGAAGAACTCCGCATTGTACACCACCTCATCGCTGTTCCCAGATAAGAGCACGTCTTCTACCAACAAGAGAAGCTCCAGGCAGCTGGACCTGAACTTTGGCTTTGATTCACGCTCCAGACAGGTGGACGTCTTCGAGATATTCAACTCCTTCAATGAGATAGGCCAGAAGACCCCCTCCTATTACAGTTCCACTTCATCCTACAAGAAGAAGAAGATACCGAAACTTCCACCTCCTCCAAAGAAATCCATCCTCAAGAACAACAACTATGCCATCGAATCAAAAAACGACGGTTTGGCTCCATTGTCAGCACAGCCAAGATCACTACCGGCTCCTTCATCAAGAAAAAAATCCATCGTGGAGATGACTAGCGAGGAGTTACTAGCTATGGATCAACAATACAGAACTGGTGTTCAGTTAGAGAAGTTGAAATTTGATGGGGATGGTTACCTGCCTTTCACAAGCTCTACTTCAGAAGCATTCACAGCGAAGAAACCATCAGTTTCCTCATCCACTGGTCCATTTGGTGGTTCTAGACAAATCAAAAACATCGATAAGGTTGTTGAATCAATGGTTAATAAGAAAGCTAACAAGGACATCACTGGTCTGAATTCATATTCCGCATCTTTCAAGCATAATCAAATGGATGCATTCTTGAAAACTGATTTGAATATCAAAGATGATGAAGCTTCAAAAGTTGATGATAAACTTGTTACAAAAACGCAGAAATATTTCGATTCCTCAAAAATCATTCCTGAGAGTTTAAGAAATGTTATAGTTTATATCAGTGGGAGAAAACATACTTGGTTAGCTATTGATTTCTCAATCAAGAAATATTTACAAAATGGCGATCAATTAGTTATTGTTTCTCATATCCCGACTAGAGTTGAAAGTGATGGGACTACTATGGAAGAAGATGAAGAGCAATTATCTCAAGCCGCAAAAGAATCCATTGAAAATCTAACTTTTTACATTTTCCGAATGATTGAATCTTTGGGAAAGAAAGACCTCAAGATCAGTATCAAGTTGGAATTTATTAGAGATCAATCAGTTAAAAACATTTTGAAAGATGCTGTTGAATTTTATAAACCTCAAGTCATGATCCTTTCATCTTTATTATCTAGTTTGAATTTGAATTATCAAATGATGAGAATGAAATTACCTGTTTATGTCATGAAGAATCTGAACGTTCCAACTTTGGTAATACCCACTCTATTAACGCATGAAACTGAAGAAGATAATGTCCATTCTTCAGCAACTCACATCACAGCTACAGAATTATCCAATAAATCAATCATTGTGTCCAATGATAATAATGAAATCAATAATACAAATAATGAACAAACCAATAATAATAAAATTCATGATTCATATCTCCAGAATTTAAACACATTTATAGATAAGATTGATCCTAAGATTGATTTTGATCCATCATCAAGCCAATTTCAATCAAGACCATCAATCTCATATTCCATTTCAAGCGGAAGATCCGAAACATCAGGTCTTAAAGGTTCATCATCCCTTGATGAACATTCAACAGTTTCATATTTCCCTCCACCAGTACCAACAATCAAATTTAGTGAAAATTTGCAAGTTCCTCGTGGTGGTTCATCAGGTAATGTTACCGGTCATTCATCAGGTTCTTCATCTAGAAGAAACTCAAACACTCAGTTATATAAGGTGAAATCACTATTGGATGAAGACGAATCATCTGCAAAATTTGGAAGATCTAAATCATATTCAACTCCTTCTGCTACTCCAGTCATAAGTAATGATGAAATTAAAAGAAGATTAAGTGCACAATCCGCTTCTTCAACCAGTTCTGCTAAAAGCAAGAAGAGTGGATTCTTCGGATTGTTCAGAAAGAAGAAATGATGAATTATGTCTATGGTTAAATATATAGGTTAAATTATGATGATTTTTATGACTTTAAAATATACTTTCGACTCAGTTCGACATTTGTTATAGTTGAAGAGCAAACCCGGTGGCCAACGTGTTTAAAGTAAAAGTTGATATATGTCTAATTATTGTGGTCATTCGTAAAATTCCAGCTAATTACCTGAATCAGGCAATTACCTATTACGGCAGCGACACATCTGTTCCCCGCACAATTACGTAACCGATGAAATCACTGATCACACTTTCACAAAAAGTGACACCTAAGATTTTCTTATCGTGATTTGTAAAATGTATGTGCAGATGTCTCTTCTCCACTATTAACAAACTATATATATATAGAGGACTGCCCCTGAAAATACCCATCTTTTGTACCTTCCCGTTTCCACACTATCGACCCAATATTCAATCAATTGCCACAATGTTATCACTAAAGTCTCCATTCCTCAAAACTACAACTCTGGGTTTCATCTTTGGTTCATCAATCCCATTGATATTCGCTAATCTCTACTACTTGCCAATGAAACAACAAAACGATGTTCAGGACCTAAACTTATTGAAGAAAGTTGTTAATTTCTTGAACTGGCAAGTCTGGAAGATTGAACAGAATCATACTGGTTTGATGAAATCGAACATGGATGGTGATGTTGTTGTCGATCCAGTTTCTCATAGAAGATATTTGAATTGTGATAGCTATAAAGATGGTTTGTACTGGGCTGGATTCTAGTCATATTCTCAATTGGTATTCATGAAACTTCCGATACTGCTGCATATTCATTCACTAGAATCTCCCCTTACTTATATGAAACAAATCACAACAGTGTTCTTTGAAAGTACACTTTGATACCCACACACAACTCAAATACTGAAAAGATATCAGGTCATACTTCAACAGGTTTTGAAGTGTTTCTAGTACTGTTATTCTTGATAAGGAAGATAACTGGATTATCACCTATTATCAACAGTTTGCCGTTGTTCCTTTTTTGATTTTTTTTTCCTCTTCTTCTTCTATATGTCTATGACCCTATTGACTAGTGCCATATCTTGACTAAATATATGAACTATTGTTGATCAATCATCCTTATATTCTCTACAATCAATCTAAACTAAATGATAATACATCTAGAACGCTAATTATGCTAAAACGATATACACCTCCCCTATTTTCTACCATGCCTTTCTTTAACTTTTCTAGCTAATTCACGTAGCTCTCTAATACCCTTTGGTACTATACTATCATCCAAATCTTCTTTATCTTCCTCTAAGATATTCTTTTGTGATTTCTTTCCTTGAGAACTTGATCCTACTGCAATATCAGCATATGTTTGCTTTTTAATTATTGGATTATCTTTCTCTTTACTTTCAAACGTAACGTTAGACATGGTTGATGCTGTTGTTGAATCACAATACGATGGTGTTTGTAACAGTTCACTAGATTTGGGTCTTGGTGTTGAATAAACATCAATTTTGATTTTGGATAACGGATTCTTTAAAATGTTATTTGTAGCAACTGCGGATGATTTCGAATTTTGATCTGATAATAATCTTGGTAATTTTTTATACTTGACTGATGCTTCAATATGTGGTCTGAACTTCTTGCTGAACTTGTTATCTTCAATAATATCAAATTGTGATCTAACTTTCAATGGATCAATCTTGTTCTTTGGTTTCAAAAACTTGTGGTTGTTGTTAAATGCTGATGTTTCTGAGACCAACTTAAATTGACTCGTTGGATTGTTATATCTTTCATTGAACAGACCTTTAGCACTTAACTGAATATCACCAGCTTGACTCAACAACTTTTCAAAATCAGTCAAATTCAGAGAAGAGTCAATTTGCAAAAGATTCACTTTCATGATGTTTTCATTCTTCGGAATGTATAACTCTTTCAAGATATCCTTCTGATTATAATCAAACAAATGAATATCATTATCATTATCTAAATCCCAATAAATTACTAAAATTTCAAATCTAAAATTGTTGTTTAATTGAATACCTTTTAGCAGTTCTCTAAATTCCAATCTTTTAGCTTCAAAGTTCGTCATTCCAACCAAATTGAAAATCAGTAGATTAACATTACTGAACAAGCTTGAATTAATCTTATCTGTTTTCTTGACATTGATCAAATCTTTGCCATTTTCAGAATATGTGTTTGTGTTCTCATCTTTCAATGCAAATTTCTTGTTGAATAACCTTGATATTATGGAATCTTCGCAGTATAATAATATGGTATAAGGCTTGGTATTCAGACGACAATTAGAGAGTAGTTGTGGTAATTTGAATGGCTTCAGATCAATTGGTGCAGGTCTTGGTTTGGATTGTGGAGTAGGGATTGAACCCAATGATGTTGATGTAGAAATGTTGGAAATATCACTGTAACTGATATTCTTATTGACTTTCTTCTTTTTGACGTGTCTTGGAACACCAAAATTTTCAATAACTTCTAATAATTCCTCTCTTTTTCTCTTTTTCAAATCAGCAGCTTTCTTGCATTTTGCAGCAATAATCTTCACTGCCTTGACAATTTTCTTCTTGAGTTGTCTTTCTCTAAACATATCAGATAATATAACCATCGATTGGAAGTAAACCAACTCGTTGACAAAAGCCTCATATAAACCATCACTAAATGCATTAATGAGTTTTCCTCGCTGTTGTTTGGCCTGTATGGTAGCTTTCACCAAAGGTCCTACGGTTCTAGCAACCTCTTTCTTGACAACACCAGCAATTATATCTTCTTGCAATCTCTTGCCTAATATTTCCACAGTTTGAGACTTTTGTTGTCTTTTTAATTCTTGCTTCTCTAGCATCGTCTTCTTCATCTTCTCTATTTTCAACTCTTCCTGTCTTCTTCTCTCTGCTTGTTCTTGCCTAATTCTCACCTCTTCATCTTCCTGCTGTTTCTTCAGTCTTGATTCCTCTTGCTGTCTGGCTGACTCTTCTTGCTTCTTTCTTTCAGCTTCCTGACGGGGTGTTTCAATACTATTAGCATTAGCGGACCCAAAAGTGAAACTCGAACGTGCAGCACCTAAACTGGTTGTTGGCTGGGGGAATAAGGGTCGTTGAGCTGCAACAGATGGAGCTTGGAGAATTGTAAAATCTGAAGCAGGACTAGGGATGAAAGGTTCATTGGATAGTCTCTCATTGTTAAATTGAATGAAGTCTGTGTTTAGTCTACCACTGTGAATCAACTCTTGATATGAATGAACTGATGAATCTAACTTGACGGAATACGATTGCCTAAATAGTTTCTGATCAGGTATAGCATGCGATGTATGTTTCAATGAGAGAATATCAACGCCTTTGGTACCATCCGTAACTTCTATATTCAACCCATAATAATCACAGAATTCAGTAACATCTTGTTCATCATTGAATGCTAATAAATCTTGAATGAATGATAACGGATAAGGTCTTGCCTTGTTATGGATTGCTTTCTTCATCGACTTCAAGGCGTAGAATCTGATCTCATTTAAATGAATTTCCAATAAATAGAGCATTAAAACAGGAATTTTCATAGAATTAATCATATCAAAAAACGTTGTAAATGCATTCAGTACATTCTCTGAAGGTTGAAAACCTCTTTCGACTATATTCATAGATATTAGGTTTCTCAATTGAAGAACCAGTTGAATCTTCTCATCATTCAGGACCTCAAAAGGCAATGCTTGGACTTCTCTTTCTAACTCAGGATCTCTTATTTGACTGAGCATATAGTAAGCTCTGAACTCCGCCTCATTTGGTGGAATAACATCTCTCGATCTGTATTCAACATACATTTCAGATAATGTTTTCAAAGCTTTGTTCATCTGTTCTAATTCTTGTTGTTGTGAGTATTCTGTTCTTGATTGGGCCATTATATGTAAAGTCAAGATATGAATTCTAACAATTTTTTCATTACAATCAACAGCTTCTGGACCCAGATAGTTCTGGTAAGTGAAATCCTGACGAATAGATCTTGTTCTATCCCACAAAAATGACTGAGATTCAGGAAGTTGATTCAATAAATTATCTATGACATAGTTCAAAGTGTTCACCAATATCTGTGGTGGCCTCACATCTGAAGGTAAAGGAGGTGGTTGACCAGCAGCAGGTCTCGAAAATGCCTTTATAGCTTTCGCCTTTGAGATCTTGTTTCTGGTTATATCTCTTTCAAAATTTCTAACATCATTTTCAACGGATCTTCTTATTCTTTCATAGACAGGACACATATCATGACATGAGCCTTTGAAAACAATGGCATTCTCTAAAGATCTTCTGATATTTTCATTATCCACTAAACCTTTCTTTTCCATGGTCTCACGTTCATTTTCTCTCATCTTTTGGAAATCTTCGTACAAAGATGTTAAATCAGAAGTGGTTTGCTCAAGATGGTCCATAGTGGATTGATTCTCCCTATCCCACTGGTCAATAGCTAAAAAGTCATCTGCATTCAATGTTGGAGGCTGATAAAGTAGAAATTTTGGTAATGGTCTCTCCTTGTGGTCTGAAATATTTGAGGAAAGGGTAGTTTGCAGTGTACCTATCACACCATCGAGTGCTAGCTCTTCAGCTGATAGTGATTTGATGTTTGTTGAGTTTTTACCTGAATCGGACTGCTGGGTGGGAAGTTGTGATCGAAGTGTGGGCTGATGCTGAGAATGTGTTTTTGAACTGGTTGATTGTGTATTATTGTGGTTCGTGGATTTGGAAGGTCTGTTTCTGAAATTGAAGGATTGATTCTTCTGGAAGAAGTTCTTCTTCGAGAAATTGGAGTTCTTATTGTCGTACTGTGTCTTAGAATTGTTGCTGTCGTTCCTTTTCTGGGACCTGTTGCTGGTGGAATTATTATTATTGTTGTTGTTGTTGTTTTTGTGTTGGTTGTCACCACCATGGCCGTTCTGTTGAAGAGCAAGCATCTTCAGGGAGTCGTACTAACAGGAAAACAGCTAGCGCTCGCTTCAGGAACTTGAACAGAGCAAGCTGATACTGAGCAGTCTATTATGCTGGAGTGCAATGGATAAGAGATGAATGGCTCATCATGGATTTTGTGTAATTAATTGAATTAATTTCAGTACGGCATATTTGAAGCGATGGTTATGCATTATATAATCAACATCCAGTCCAGTATCAGGGTAATACCTCGGAATTTGCTGTTTATCTTTCTGAACATCCGAGGGCGCCGCCAAACAATTGCGCCAAAAAAAATCAGAGCCAGTAGCGAGAGGTGTTAACAAAACAACATTTCACAACAAAAAACCACAAACGACATCGAATTAGTCACTCAGACACCGTCAATTATCAATAACGCAAGCCCAAAAACTCAAACACCGGTAAGACACGCAGTCCCGCTTTGCTCATTCTCCGTTGTCCTCCAGTCGCCACATACCCTCATTGTCCAGCATTTCTAGTTGACCATTCGACTGACACAATTCCACCATTCCACTGCACCGCCACCACCAACAAAATCCAGCACGATAGCTCACGGAATACCACCCATAATACAAGCACAGTATGAGTGACTCCGAATCAGTGCATATCAAGGAGACAGCCAATACGAGTGCTGACGCAGATGAAACCGTTTCTGTGGAGTCTTCTAAATCTGAAAATCTTGCTAAACAGGAAATTATAAAGAAGCAATCACAAGAAAAAGATCCAAGCAGGTCTAACTCATCTGTCTCCTTTAAGCTTTCTGAAGAGGATGATACCCTAACCGCACTACCAAAGCCTAACCCCCCGCCATCTGCTAATACTGCCACCACTTTAGGAAACACAGCAATCAAAAAGAAAGATTTGATGAGGCCTCTCTTTTCCAGATCAAATACCACTGACAAGATGACCAAACCTAGCTCAACTGGTAACAAAACTATGATTGTGGAGACTGAAACCGTTGATGCCTCGAATGTTCCGTCAGTTACTCTACCCATTGGTCCTAATCAGAACGTTGTCTCAAACAATGATATTATGTCCAACAACTCAACCATTTCCAACAACATCTCATCTTTAAGAAGCAAGAAGAGTACATTATTTGTTGATCAAGGATCTCAAATAACTCCAAATAACTCAAGCAATCTGAATCCAAACAACATCGCTTCTGATGAGCCAAACAGTCTGATTCCTAACGTTAGCAATGCTGTCAATAACAATGATAATGCAAGTGTTAACGGTTCGATTAGAGGTTTGAACAAACGCCTAAATCAACAAGAATCGCACGCTAATTTCTCATCAAAACCTGGTGCTACCAAAGCTGATTTGTTTGCTGCTAAGATTGCTAATGCTGTTGGTGATGTCTCTGATTCTGATTCTGAGGAAACATTTGTCTACGAAAGTGCCCCTGATGCTTTGAATACTACTTGTTCTGCGAAAGCGACTTCTGGAAACATTAACAGCAATTCGCTGGCTTTGAGAAAGCTTTCCCAGAGAAATATCAGCACCCCCATTCCTTCAACTGCGGCTTCTTCCAATTTGAACAACCCCAGCAATGCGAATCCGTTCTTGGCGTATAACGCCTCCAATCTTTCAACCATCAGTGATAATAACTCCACAATGAATCTAACAACGGATAATGATGAATCTGATAGTCAACTATCTCAACAGAATCATTCTCCACGATTCAATCAAATAGTGTCTGAGAAGAATGAGAACTCCCATCAACAGTTATCTCATGATGGGTCCCAAACAAGTATGTCTGATCATCCTCAAACAAATATAAACCAGGTATCGAATATCCAAAAAGATAAACCCTCAGTCATTGCTTCTTCAAGCCTTACGGACCCACAAACTAACCATCATCCATTAGCAAAATCAAGTTTAGATCCAGTTCAATTACCTTCACTGCATCAACCTAAGACTAGAGTATTCACTAAGTACAATGGTGAAGAAAATGTTAGAAAACCAAGCAGCATTAGTTTGCTGACTCACAATAGGAACCAGAATAGTATCAATGGAAACCCAAACAATCAGTTACGGACAACAACCTCTAAACTATTTGACAATAAGGGTTCATCACTGAGGAGATATTCTGCTGTTCCTGATGATGTGAATATTGAAGATTACATTGATCAATATGATGAAGAAGAAGAAGTTGGTATTGATGATTACAGTGATAGTTATGATTACGAAGATTATGAGGATGATAATGAATTAACTCCATTGAATATTTCCAAGGCAAACAATAAGCTGAGAAATAAAGTTTCAAAGAACTACTTCAGCAGAAACAGCTTTCCAAATTTCAAGTCAACAGATTCTGGTGATGTTATTCAGGTTGGTAACTTTGGAAGCACGTTGAAAGATGAAAGTCTTCAAGGGAATTCCAAAAATAAGGCTAAGAAATATAGAAACAGATCACAACATCAAACTCAAAGACTCCAGCAACCATATTCACCTCATAATTTCCATAATACCAAAAAGCAAACCAGAGTTCAAATTTTCAAAAACTTCATGTATCTATTTTCATTTGTGTTTCTATTACTAGCGTTTGGTTTCACCGGTGGTTTTTTGTTAGCAACTACTAAAGACTTACAGAATGTTTCAATCACCTCAATCAAAGATGTTGTTGTTTCTTATGATGAGTTAATTTTTGATGTTTATGTGGAAGCCGTTAATCCTGGATTTGTTTCTGTCTCAATTGAAGATGTTGAACTGGATGTTTTTGCTAAAACAGAGTTCTTAGAATCATCATCTCTTGAGATTCCAATCTATCTTGATGGCGCTAAGGATGAATTAGATGCGCATGGAAAACCTACATCGTTTGAGACCGTATTACTGGGCAGTGTTTCAAGATTTGAAGTTCCGTTGGTGTTTCCAAGCAAGTTTTTCAGCAGAAGCCATTCTTTATCGAAAGGTTCGATCAAATTGGTTCATCCTGGACAAAATGCTACGGATACTGATGACGATGGTAATGGAAATCACAAAATTGAAAATGATTCAGATAAATGGAAAGAAATTATCAAACATCCATTTGATCTGATATTGAAAGGTAGGTTGAAATATGGGTTGCCATTTTTTGGAACTGAAAGATCAGTTGCTGTTACTAAATCAGTTTCTATTGATCCTGCTGGAAAAGAGTGCATAGATTTACTATCGCCATTACCATGAGCATGAATGAACGACTGAAAAATAAATTAAAAAATAAATCGCTAAGGATAAGCTAATACAGGTTTTTTTATATTTGAATTCGTAAATTTGTATTTCATTGACATAATGACATATTCTAAAGTTGATGGTATTTACAGGATATTAATGCACTTCTCTCATAGTGCTTGTCTGTTCAATGAAGCTGGAATGGCAAGCCTTTTATCATTAACTTTCACAATCAAAGATCTCAAAACACGAGGATCTGCTTTCAAGGTCCTTAGAATTTCTGATTGAACAGCTGTACTTGAATCAAAAAGCATCAAGAATCTATGTCCTTGAAAATGACGTTCTTGATCTTTACTTATGATTTTTGGTAGTTGTTCTTGTCCCAAACTTTGAATCTTTCTGACAACACCACGATTCTGAATTATAAGTCTTCCAATCGTGGATGCCACTTCTTTGGCTTCTAATGCATGTTTGACGGTGTTGGAGATACGTGCAGTCGCTACCAGTTCGTAAAGCATTACTGAAAATGTGGTGGTTGACGTTTTCTGAAGAAGCTGTCGTTCAAAATTAACTTTTTTTTTTGGTTTTTGTGAACAATCCAATTGTTACCCGGCTTTCTTGATTAGTATCACAAAAAATATTTTTGGGACAAGGCACAAAGACACAAGACATAACATGAATCGGATATTCAGTTCAGATTCACACTAAAGGGAAAGGGGG